>UELU01141304.1:0-22985 GCA_900490025.1 Megastigmus dorsalis
GTAAAGGGATCAGAGCTCAATGTTTACTTAATTGTATTTAAAGAACGAACTTACATACTTTTAAATATTAAAGCATACCTAAGTTTTCGACAATGATTGTAATGGCGAGGAAAAGACTCTGTTTACATAAATTAAATTTACATATTAGCTGAACTACCTTTTAAGACTGAGAAATATTTTATCCTTTGCGAATGAATTTAAAATTTTAAAATGTCTTATTTCGAAGAGAACATGGAGCTTAAATCGGCTCGTGAGAGTTGGAACAATCAAATACATAAGATGATTTAGAATCATTTCATTTACACAATTACCTACGATTCACCTGTGATGCTGTGCATTTTCATACATTATGGACATACAGCAGTTAGATTAAAGAATTAAATTCTATACTCCCCTCTAAAAATAGGAAGATTCAGAACTGAAGTCTCAGTGACAATCTTTTGGAAGCTATTAATGAACTTGCGCCGCTGAAAACTGTAATTCCTCGAAGAGGAAAGGCTCCATGGATTGGCACTGGGCTTCAGCTACTCATTAACAAACGAAACGTAACGCATCGACGGTATAAAAGGACCGGGAGCTCTGTGCTCTTGGATGAGTTTCTACACTTGCGCAACGAGGTCGAGATATGCAGGGAACAAGAGCGTACCTCCTTTCTTAGTACTCAATTGTCTAACGCTCTTGATCAAAAGAAGGATATTTGGAGGGAAATGCGTAATCTCGGTCTCTTGCGCAAAAGCAAGGAGTTGCATGGTTTTACCCCGAAGGAGCTTAACTCGCATTTTGCGGGGGTGTCAGTTGCACCCAGTGAAAATATAGATAATGCTTTGGACATCATAATGTCAGTGTCTGAGGAGGGCTTCTCATTTCAACCTGTTACTCTTGCGGATGTAATTCTTGCCATGTCCCATTTTTCGTCACAGGCAAGGGGTGTAGATGACATTCCGCAGAGTGTTGTGGTTAAGTCTCTTCCAGTGTTGGGCAATTATGTGGTTCGTTTATTTAACTCCTCCTTTGCTCAGGGAGTCTTTCCGAGTACCTGGAAGCGGGCGCAGTTAGTGGCCTTAAAAAATATTACTACTCCTTCTTCGGTTTCTGACTTTCGTCCCATTGCTCTGCTGTGCTTCCTTTCCAAGTTGCTCGAGAAGAGTGCACACTCCCAAATTACCAGCTACCTCTCCAGAGCTGGTGGTCTCGATCCTTTACAAGCAGAGTTCAGACAGCATCACAGTACTCAGACAGCCCTGCTTAAACTGACAGACGACATACGTATAGGCATTGATAGAAAGATGATCACCTTGTTGTTGCTCTTTGACTTCAACAAGGCGTTTGACACCATCTCTCCTTCGAGACTGTTGAGCAACCTTCGCGATCTTGGGTTCTCGAGGTCTGTACTCCTGTGGATTAAATCATGTTTACAGGGCCGTACTCAACGCGTATCATCTAAAAATGGTTGTTCCTCGTGGGTTGAGACAAATTTGGGTGTGCCGCAGGGGTTGGTCCTCGGGCCTTTGCTCTTCAGTCTCTATATCAATGATCTTAAAGACCTCTTTGATCGTGGGGCGGTCAAGCACATACTATATGCTGATGACCTCCAAATTTATATTCAAACATCTGCAGATAAACTTCTGGAGGGAGTAGCTTCTCTGTCTGATGCGGCACGTTTGGTGTCGGGGTGGGCCGAGCGCTTGTCCCTCCGTCTCAACGCTGGCAAGACCAAAGCAATCTTGTTTGGTTCTCGAAAATATGTTAATGATTTAGTTAAAACTGGATTGCCAGACGTTGATATGGGGGGTGGAGCGCTCGTGCCTTTTTCCGACGCGGTCGTGAGTCTCGGTGTTACATTAGATAGTAAATTAACGTGGAAACCGCAGGTCGATAGTGTAACTAAAAAAGTAAATAAAGCCCTTTATAGCCTGCGGTTGGTTCGCCGGCCGCTGTCCCAGACTACGATTACTCGGCGAACCCTCTCGGACGAGACCGAGCAAGCAGTTCTGTATCGTTCCTCCAGACAGATAGGTTCTATCCAGCTACTCTCTTTTGGTAAGTAGGAAAAATTTATTTTTCTTGATGTGATTCTCATGCCTCCTTACGTTAATGTATGTTTATTTGTGTTTTTTTTCTTCTGTTTTCTATTCCTTTTTACATATCGCCCTGTCTGATTGTAAGTGATGTGCAAAATAGTGGTCGTTGTGGTGAAAGGAGTTCTGATGACGCTCGGGCAAGGCATAGCTCGAGGAGGATCCCCTCTCAGTCTGTTGATCCTGAGCACTATGACTAGGATATTCCGTGCTCATCGTGCGTATCTCTTATCAGCATAAGCAGTTTTATTTTAACTTTTGATATTGACAATCGGGACATCCCCGAATAACTTGTCTCACAACTTATTCTTGGAGAAAACTATTTGTATGTTCTGATTTTTGTATATACGGTTTCATTGTTCGATAAAATAACTCCATTCTGATACTGAAAGGATCGCGAGATCTCTGATTATGCCTATTGAATTTATATCATGTTTAATAAGTAGGTGTTTTAATACATTTAAACATTTTGTGATAAATGTTAAATGATAATGTAAAAAAAGCAAGCGGCTGCATGGGATATGGAGTATATACGACTGGCGCTTCAGTTTTCTCTATGCTAACTTGTCCGCTCCTTATCGCGTTCTCGAGCGCATAACATGACGTATATAAATGTCCTCGCATATGACAAAATTCGCACTTTTTCATGTCGAATTCTTTCTTTCTACATCCTTCTTCCTTATGACCGCGCGTCTTGCAATAAGCGCAGACTTCGGTAGCTGGGGCCAGTCTCACTGTGGCAGTATTAATTGTGGGCGAACCTAGCTGCCAGGTGGCAAGACGATTCGGTATTTCCTTTAAGAGATGCTCGATTTGGTGTGCTCCACCGGCTAATGGAACTGCTTGGGGGCCTACGTCAAATCGACAAGCGCCTGTTTTTTGTTCGAAAATGACGGCTTCTGCGATGGCTTCGCGCATACTTGGTGGATTTGTAGAACGAACTTGGTGCTCTAGTAATCCGTTTAACTCGAATAAGAATTGTTCGAGTGCCTCCTTGTCGGCATGGCTTTTATATGTACGCCTCTCGAAATCGAGTAGGGAGTGATTAGCGTCGTAAAGGTTGAGAAGACGGTTATGCAGAGTTTGAACGCGGATTCCATAGTCGCCTGCACTTTCCTCTGGTCGCTGGCGCATAACCTTGAGCTCGGCGAGCACTTTATCTGCTCCGCCAACATTACTATACTGCGTGGTTAAGTCCCTCGACGGACTCGTGTTGCGTTAAGCGAGTCGTATATCCGTCTGCAGCGTGACTTCTAAATTTCAATGAGAGTGAATAAAGAACCCATCTTTCCGATTACGACCCAAATTCTTGAAGCACGTCTCGAACAGCTCGGCAAAAGAGTGCGAGCATGTCCGGGTTGCCGTCAAAGGTTGGTGTAGTGTTCAGCGCCTGTTTTTTGTAGCTTGAACTTTCCTCGATACTTTTTTCTGTTGGAGTTTAGAAAACCCAATTACCACCGCCATGTATTTACAATTCAATAATTATTAACAATAATTAATTTTCTGAATTTTTTATTAATTCTTAACCTTCGCTTGAGAATTCTGCGTGTTCCGCCAAATTTCAAAGAATTTCGATGATTTTTCAGCGAGCTAGAGCGATTTATGTTTCTAAAAACTAATGAAAACGGATGACAAATGTATATGTATAATAATTGCTCTGCTATATTTTTGTACACGGAAGAGAACATTATTTATAAAAATAAGATATTTTTATTTAATAAATCAAAGAAATCTTAATTCATTTTTAAATGAGTTATTAATCAAATTTAATTCAATTTCAGATTGATCAAAATTGTAACGATTGCAAAACCAATAATATAACAATTGTTGTTCTATCTTTCTTGGGTGTACGATGACAATTTCTGATCTGACATTCTCATAGGATATTTCATGCAATAACAATTTCAACTTACCTGAACAAAATTAGTTGAAAAAACGTAATCATAATTTTTGATTAAATTTATTTACAATAAATAATGTACATACAAAAAACTCTTTCATTTAATATTTAACTTAGCTTGTTCCAAAGTAAATAAATGAAACGGCAGACTATGCTGTCAATTTTTATTATATTATATAAGTGACTATATATTATTGTATGAATGACTGATTTATATGATCTAATTAAAATTTTCCACAAAATTATCCAATGCTGAAGTTTGTTTGAAACTTAAAATGAGATTCTCGAACTTAAATAATATCGAACATAATTTAAGATACAAAATTACGTATGGCGTTTCCAAAATATTTGTCATATTAAACACGATACTATTTTAGGTAAGCAAACTTCGTTAATCTTTGATGATAAAAGAGTCAATAAACATGATGAGCAAAAATTTTGGAAAATATTATTTTTTAGTGCTGATCCCATTACCCGAATTCCGAAACGTGAGCGAAAGAAAAATGCGAACAAATAAAATGACCTCAAAATTTAGCTACTCATCGACTATAATGCTGAGAATTTTTGTTCACTGAATGTTTTGACCTATGGGACCGAATAATTAATTAGGTTTATTTAAAAAAATTTATTTCACACAATTATCTACGATTCATCTGTATTTTCATATCTAGAACGCTCTTACCTATGTTTTCGAAAATACTTTATTTAAAAAGCGCACTACCCGAATTTGTAATAGTGTCAATAATTTAAATCAAATATTAATTGTCTCTTACCTGTAAGACTAAGTTACACTATATAGAGAGCACAAAACCAACATATCATTTGCGCCTAAGATAAGGTACTTGTCATCTTACTGATGAGCCCAACAAGTAACCCGGGGCGAAACGCATATTTCATTTCTAATTTATATACAATTATTATATTTAATTTAAATTTAAAATTAATCTCTCTTTTCGTATGATCCTTCATTTTACTAGGATATTCTTCTCCTTTTACTTTATGTGTAAGGTATTAAGGAACTGTACATGTTTTACACAGTACACCTTATAATAGTAGTTACGACTATAAATTTCTTGCGTTCTATGACGATCAATAAATTCTACTTTTTTTGAAGACTAAGGAATTTTATGCCCTTTTAGAATGAATTTTAGTGACTTATTACAAAATGGATATGTAGACCGCATCTAATCGTAAAACCAAATAATAGTATTTTTCGTCACAAGACCGTAAAATCTCCCGTCCGCTTGACGAATAACTTTTTTATATCATAGACGTAAAGTCTGATTTTCCGTATGATTCTTAATTTGTAAAATTCAGTTATTCAATTTATTAACATAAAATATCTTATTTCAAATTTTTTTATTATACAAACTGAACGTTAAATCGAATTTTACGACTACGATATCAAAAAAGTATTTTTTTACTTAGCGGGCCCTAAGTACCACTTTCTCTCTCGGCGCCTATTCGAGAATGTTGTATTTTCGTCCTCGTTAAGCAAAAAAATAGTATACACTACTCGGGAGGAAAATTGGCCAATCCAGACCTCGTGTTTGCCATCCTCCATTCGGCTTGGGTGTTAATTTATACGAGTTCTGGACTGTCCAAGTTTCTTTTCTCCCTATTGGTGCAACCTACTATTTCATACAATAAACGTACAATTTGATTTTAAGCCTCATTTCTACGTGTGTGTAAAATAGGCCCCTTACTTAACGCTCCAAAAAGGGGGCTTAAATCGAGTTTCAGCTTTGCCGGTCCTCGGGCCGAACGATGAGATTGATCCTACTCACACTTAAGGAAAAGCCAGACGAGTATAATTACAGACATTTACGCTTTCATACTTTTTTCGTTCAATTTTCAATAGCTTAACATCTTGCAAGTTGGGCTCAATTCTGACAACTACAAAGAATGGGAACCAACTTGAAAAAGGTTGAAATATTGAAAACTGAACGAAAAAAGTATGAAACAATAATCGTCGTTACCTGCGCTCCGCCAGCTTCCCCTTGACAATGAGAATTTTCGCACCTTATCTAATGATTTTGAAAATATTCCTTTTCAAGAAGGACATGCGGTTTACATTGAATCTAGAGAGTCGCACCAGTTGAATATATTATTTACAACGATTTAATTAAGAAAATGTGATATTCAATATTTACCGACATTACAGTATTTTGATCAGAGTAAAAATAATACTTGTATTAATGACCGATGCGTCTTCACTCCACGTCGTCGCGCTCACTGCTATGTATCTTTTTTTTCACTTCAGAATAAAAATTTCTTTAATATTTCTGTTATATTTCTGCGATGCTAAAGAATTTTTCTAAAATTAATATTAGACCTAATAAATGCCAAATTTAGTCAAAAACTTTGAAATCTAATAGAACTCTGTCAACGTGAAATTTTTTCATAGTTTTTGACTAAGTTAGGGATTGACCATGGCCTTGTATTAATTTAAAACCATTCTTTAAGGTTGTATAGGCTATACCATCAAATCCAAAAGTTAGTCAAATTTAAAAATTAAGCTTTAATGATTTGAAAGTATATTTTTATACAGAGCTATACTAGTATTGAAGATCGGAATCGGTTAAAATTGATTTAAATGTGTTTTAAAGTATTTTCTGACTATATGAAGATTCATTTTACAAACTTTTGGCTGCAAATTTGCCCTTTTTTACCATGTTAATTCTGAATTGTTTCATTTATAGCTAATGACATACATTTTTTATCGTTGATACATGTTTAAAGTATAATTAGAAATTATTTACAAAATTTCAAGTACTTGACATTATTTTTTCCTTAGTTTTTTCACGATTGTATGTGAATTTAGGTATTAAAATGATAGATACACGTATACCTCGCATTTTAAATTGAAATTTATATTTATTAATAACTTTTAAACGAGCTAATCAATCCTTCTAAAATTTTGTGGGTGATCTTGTATTGTTAAAATCTACTTATTTACAAATTTTCAATTGTGTCTCATCATTTCGACTATATAGCCTATACAACCTTAACATCATTGTAAGAATGCTCAAGGTCGCTTTTTGTGGATAATCCAATAGAGAGATTGATAAAAAGTACTAGCAATAAATTAGCTGTCGCTTACTTGTAAATCTGTAAACCAAGTGCTTTATTTCAGAAAGCGCACTTACTGAAATTATAATTGTTATCAAAAAGACAATCAAGTGAGAAATTTATTTAACAATTTGAATTAAAAAAATTAGTTACTTTGTGCATGTAAAATTGAATGTTACCATATCCTTTCGAAATTTTCTAAATATGTGCGTTAAACAGCGTAAATGAATTTCTTCAATAATTTAATTTAAAAATAAATTCCTGCTTGCCCTCGACAATGAGACTTATCATACCTTTTCAAATGATTTGAAAAATACTCTCTTTTATGCCAGACGTACAAAAGTACGTACAGTCACATCGTAAAAAAAGTCATAATAATTAACTAGATTATTGATGTCTATAAAACTGAAAATTTCTATATATTTAAATTCCAAAAAGCTATTAATTGAATTTCGTAACGCGAGCAAAAGAATGGTTAAATAAGATTTTGACAGCAATTTAATTTTTAATATTTAGCTGTTGGACATGTAATTAATATTTTAATCCAAGAGACAGAATAATTAATTAGGATTATTTAAAACTTGTGCTTCGAACCGTATACTCAGTGTGAAGCTCACGAGTTAAGTATTTTAATTAACCTACGAATTATTACTCGATGCATAATTTTATTAAGTCAGCCAAGAGCTCTGGTCCTTGGGCCCGCAGCTCTCATAGAGCAAGGGACAGAATATAGTCAAATACTGATATTTACAACAATTTCGTTTAAAAAATTAGTTGCTTGTAGCCTGTTATACTGTGTTTTTTAATATCTGTGTTTTCGGAAATAGTTCATTTTCTTTCTACAAGTGACAATATCAAATATTTTAGAACATTATTATTTACAACAGTTTACATTATTAGATGAGCTGCTTTTATTTGCCTGCAACTCTAGGAAAATCTACTCCTCTGCTAATATTTACCAAAGCACCCTATTTATTCGGATTGTGATCCAAAATCATATTCTCACATAATTGTATAAACACAGGATGTTAATATTTTAAATGGGGGACAGGATAATCAATAAAGATTATTTATTATTTTTTTTTTATTGACTGTCTTTTTGATAACAATTATAAATTCACAGAGTACACTTTCTGAAATAAAGTACTTGATTTACAGCTTTGCAAGTAAGCAACATCTAATTTATTAGCTAGTACTTTATATCAATGTTACGTTATACGCAACAGAAAATCGCAACTGTTTTTTTATTTTTGTTTGGAGGGAACTTTTCGTGCCGTCCTGTACAGGCCCGACCGCGGTTTTAGACGCGGTGCAACTCACTCGGTCTCTCTTTGGTTTTCCGCAGTGTATTTAATATATCTTTGACTCTTACCTTTAATTTCTTTAGAGTTTTTTTTCTTTATTGTATATCAATTTGTCTTTTAATTTTTGTTGGGTATTTATCTATGGTCTTCCTTCCTTCTGGTATTTTATTTGGTATATTTGTTTAAATGAAACACTTCTCTTTTCGTTTGATTTTCTGCGTTTTTATTTACTAGATCATTGGAATTTTTCTTTAAGTACAATTCTGGTTAAATTTGCTATATTTATCAATGGTGCAATTCAATACACTGGACTTGTCAAAAGAAATAAGTATAATTATATTCACTATTGCGCGGCTCCTTGGCCGGTTCGACCCGAACTGCTTAACTAGAAAAATGCAGCCCGGCTCAATGGGTCGGTATAGGGATGGCCTGTCCCCCCGCACCACCGAGTCCGGCCGCAGTTTTCCAGTGTTGAAGGAGAGTAGTTCTCCCACTCAACTTCGCTCTCTCCTTGCCTAAATCCCTAAGCTTGCACTTCGAGCGCAGTTATTTTCCTTTCGTAACTTTTTCTCTCGCACCCATGGTGAAATTTTAAGATGGTTGTAGGCTTCTTAGTTCGTCGCGGTTCGGCTCGGAATTTTATGATAGGGTCGGATTACCTCGACTCAGCTACGGCGACGGCTGAATGTTCGCTTTGTCGCGGACGCGTGATTGTATGTAAGAATTATTTCGTACTTTAGAAGTTTATATTAGTTTAGCCGGATGGTTTTTAGATTTTAGTTATGGTTTTTGAATGTTTATTGTAATTAGGTGTAAATTGATTTAGGTTAATTTATATAAATATTAGTTTTAATGTAAATTAGGATTTAATTTTGTCAGTTTTTAAAAATCAAAATTGCGTATCGTAACAATCAATCACTCAATTTCATTATCCCTAACGTTTCAATATCGTTTTTAATTGTATGTCCTTCAGGGGACATCGAAATTAGCCGCTTTACCGACCGATATGTCTTTACGCCGAAGAAATCTCATTTTTAAATTAAATTATTGCAATAGTACTTTCTGCAACAAGGGCATAAATAGCACATTATGATACTAGTACGATAAACTGATTCTACCCTCGTGTGAAAAGGATACACGAGAGTGAAATCTATTTCTCGCTCATATATTGATCCGTCTTTTGTGATTCAAAGTGTGATAAGCTCAATTTAACTCAAGCGCCTTTTTCCCGCGTGCGATCCATTGAGCTTCTCGCATGAGTATCAGAATAGTACATCTTGCTTCGCTCGGACGACAAACAACACCCGTGCCAGTATTATCCGCTTTGCACACTTGTATCGAACTTTATTTTTTTTAACGGCGTGAGCGAAACTCGTTGAAATTAGTTTTTTTACCACTGGGTGTATTGTCGACGAGTGTGAAGCGAAGCGAGGGTGACAATCACACGAGTCGAGAAAGAGATGGCAGGTCTCGCGCTCTCTCCAGTTTTTGCGTGCGCGAAGTAAACCGATCTGCACATGCGCGTTTCTCGAGCACGCCACTTATGAGGAGCGTGCGCGAAGTATAATGATCTGCGCATGCGCATACTTCGCACACGCTTGTCAATAAAGTGTTCGAAACATGAACTTCGCACACGCAGAATAAGCATGAGAAGGCAAGTTTCGCACACGCCGTTAAAAAAATAGAATTTTAGACCTCGATGGATCGTTGCTGCCCAAGGACCGGCAAAGCTGAAATTCGATTTTAAAGGTGTACTATCCCTATAATCTTTATTTTTCTATATTCTCCTGAAATAAAAAAAATCAATGCATTAATTATATTTAATAGAAGATATATATATATATATTATATTTGACCATAATTTAAGACAATTTTATCTTGATAAATCAAAAAATTTCATGGTAACTTGCTAATATTACTTCAGTAATATATTGTAACGCTCATAAGCGTTGACAAATGATTTAAATTAAATTTGATTAATTAAATAAAAGAAAAAGACATTATATCTAAATAAATAGAATAGATTATAAACTATTGATATTAATAACACGAATGCAAGTAATGCAGCAATAAATAAAAGCATTAGAATAATTAATCACAAAAAGGAATAATTAAGATATTTAACAAGAATAAGTAAGAATTAAAATAAAATCAAGATATAATAAGTGCGAGCGAGAGCGAAACAATATAAAATCGAAATATAATGCGAGCGCCAGATGTGCGTATCACACATACTCATACACAATCAAACCGCGAGAGAGAGAGAGTCGTTGAATCAAGCGCACACCTGTACGAGCAAATCACATGGACGAGCCCTCCAGGAGAGAGGGAAGTCGCCAGATGTTCCAACCCAGAAGAGTATATAAACACGGTCGGAATCAGGGCGAGCAACGCACTCTTGTACCAACTCCTCTGCTTAAATATAATTATCATTGAGACTAATCATCCTTCTTAAAAAATACATCCTCATGATGCTTCTAGATCATTCATAATTTCTCAAAATGTATTGTTTACAGTCCAGTCCAGCATGTGCAGGCAAAAATAAGACATAACTTTCTTGTCAGGAAAAAGAAATCACACAAAGAAATACTTTTTTCATATAACACTAGTCACATGTAAAGCAGGAATACTTATCTGATCTCATTGAATTTCTTCAATGAAAATTCTTTCATTTTGAATACTTTATATTCATCACAACACTTATTACATCTGACTTTGCTTCTGTATGAGTCAGCAGACTGTAAACGACTTGAATCTAAATCATATGATTGCATGCAATAATTCGCTCGAGCTGCCACCTCAACTCGTCGATAAAGCAGACAACGTTTATTATAATCGACAGAGTAGCGACACTAGCGATGCGCGATCTTTTGAAAATTGAATACATAATACGTTTATATAATGATCGCAACCTAGTAAATGATTGTTATTTTAAATTATTTTTTCTACAAGTGCTTAGTTATAATTTGTAAAATGACAACCTTATTGAATAAATGATGCTAAATAGCGGAAATTGTATTTGATGAACATTATATTTTCTTTCAGGATTTGTGATTCAGAATAGATACCTGGAAAGGTCTTTCGTTTACAGAATGAGTTTTAGTATCTTAATGTATAAAAATATTTTATTTTGCATAGAAAATACGATATCGTGAGTTTTAATTTTTGCGATTTTATTCTTTAAGTACTTGTAACTTCTTTATTTTTTGGATTTTCTGCTTGAAAATTTATTTTTAAGTTCGCAATAATGTGTACTTTAAGAATATATGATAAAAAGAAAATCAATTTTTTCTTCATTTTTAGGGATATTAACCCTTTAACATAAAGGTCTACTTTTCTATATTCTTACATAATATATATATAAATATAGTTAACCTTTAGAGGGCGGGGATTTGGGACGATCGATCTCTCTAAGACATTGCGTAAATTTAGTATCTAATATCGGTTAATACATGTGGCTAAAGTGTCTGTCACGGACCGAGCCACTATATTGTATTTCCCGTCCTCTAAAGGTTAACCCTGATAATTGTTTTCGAGTGCAGATTTTCAAGGTTTGATAATAATTCAATAATTCTTTGGACTGGGTATATGAGCTGTACATTTCTTAATGCATTATAAACTTACTTAAAAATCTCTATACTAATTAAAGAAAGTTTAGAATCATAAAAATGGTAAAGAAATTTTAAAGTGTAAACTAAAATCAGATATTTCAAATAATAAATACACGCATGTAAATGGATGTATAATGAACATTTATTTTTATACATTATGGGAGGTTAGGTTAGGGAGGTTATAAACATAACATTGGTTTTATAATACGTACTTTCGAATCGTTCGGTGAATTTTTTTAATTTTAACTTACAAAGAATGTCTTTTATAAATGAACTCATTGTTGTGGTACAATTTTCCCTTTAAACACTCGCATTTAACACTGCTTTATACTGCAATCGGACTCCGCGATAAAATCATCTAGAAAAAGCAAGTCACAATTGCTTAGGTATTGTACAATAACCATCACTATGGACTACGAGAAATGTTACTGCAGTTTAAGGTGGCGCTTGCTACACAAACTCCCAAACTAATTTACTTGAGCAAGTCAAGTTAGATTTATCAAAAAAGTTTTTCCGTGCATGCCTTTACCGTACCGGACCGGCATACGCCATTTGGTCCAATGTTCTGGACTTTAGATTCTATAGAACTTTTATATAGAAAAAAAAAATTTTTCGAAATTCCTTACACCCGGTCCTCTAAGGATTAAAACAATCATGGAAAATTCTACGAAAAAGAGGGTGAAAATACAACGACTTCCGTCTTGAATTTCTCTCAATTTAATATTAGAAGACCCACGAGAATACTTTTGCGCGCACCAACGTAATGCAATGCCCAGAGATTAATATAAAAATCGAAGGTATTGCAGTGAGAGCGAAGGTAGTACAAGAAATAGACGAAAAACCGTCTACTTGTATAATGAAAGATCCGAATACCACCAACAAACTTCGACATCTAATTTATAAATATGGAAAAATCTTTCAGAAAAAACCTGGAAAACTTAAAATTTTTGAATATTTTATGAAATTAAAGAATAAAGATCATTTATTTATAAAGCCTTACTCAATGCCTTTAAACCAACCAGAAAAGGTTAAGGAGAAAATAAATAGAATGATCTCTTGGAATATAATAAGACGCTCAACAAGCGCATATTTCAGGACAATCGTAACAATAGTTGAATTTGACCAGTAGCTTCTGGCAAATCAGACTTGATGAAGAATAAATAAATATACTGTATTCATGTACGAAGGAACAATCTACGGATTTCAAATAGTTCCTCTCGGCTTGAAAATAAGCATTTTCAATAAATTTATTAAATTGGCATTTATTAAATTTTGTCGATGATCTGCTCTGCATCTCGACAAATTAAAATGAGCACTTAAATCATTTATTTGATTTATTTGAGAGATTGTGTAATTAATTTCAAAAAGTGTAAGTTTTTATATAGAGACAAAATTTTTAGGATTTACTTTATCGGCTGAAGGACTACGATCGCTAGCCGATAAAGTCGATTCGATAAAATACTGCCCGAGACCAAAAAATATTAAACAAAAAAGGGCTTTCTCAGGTTCATTAATTTTTACTCGAAATTCACGAACAATCACTCTGAAGAGCTGATTCCACTTTTCGAGTTTTTAAAAAAGAACAAGAAATGGGAGTGGTGGGTTGGGTAAAGAAGAGCATGCATTCGAAGGCATCAAGGTCACTATTCGGAAAAGACGTGAGTTTCTCTCACCCCGACCCGCACAAGCCCTATGTGTTACGTATCGATGCGATTATGCCATCACTGCGTCCCTCTCTCAGCTGACTGAAGAAGGAGAGGAGGAGGCCGTCACATGTATAATCCGTTCTATAAAAGGTCCGGAATTGATTTCAGGACCTAAAAAGAGTTACTGGCTATTGCATGGGCACTCGAAAAATTAAATACATATTTACTTTTTGTAAGACATACATATAAAGAATATATCTATTAACAAAAACAATTTGAGGTACATGACAGTCATGAGAGCTCCGACATCCCCTTAAAACTCAAACCCTTGAACTAAAAAACAAATACTCTACCTAGCGTCGATGATAATATGTAACCTGAATTATGGCGAGTAAGCGAAAGCGTGGCGAAGTGGCCTAAGGCCCACATCTTCTTTTGCACCGCGAGGAGAGTCTAGAGAAAATATACCGCGTGACACACTTAGCACGCACCAATTTTGAATAGAGTTTATTCGTAACTGGATAGAAAAATAAATATGCAGCAGGTCTCATTCGACGTTAAGTTGTAATAAGAATTCAATGGTATAGCCAGAATTACTGTAAAAGTTTTGGATTAAAAGATAAAAAATTTATTTTCCGAAAAAAAATTTTTTAGCGAATATTTCTGCCATATTCTTGTAGACGGAATAAAAATAAGTCAAAATAGTCGTTTTTGGTTAGTGATAATATTTTTATCCTTTCATAATAAATATTAGAAACATTTATTATTCATCGTCTTTGCAGAAATTACAGGTCTAAAATGACCGTTCCAGTTGGGTTCGTCGTCGTCACGTTACCGAGCGGCGCGCGGAGTGCGGCAACTTCACTCCGGTCTCCAGTGATCTCGGAAATAGTGTTTTTAAGGTTACGGAGAATACCGACTATACGGAGTGTTGTTTTGTCAATTTGTTAATATCGCCAACAAAATTGAGATGGAGGATAATAGATGGCGGTAGATGAATATTTTCAGCATTGCATTATTTTTGTACGAACCAACATAATTATTTTTTCAAAAGTGGAAAAATAATTAATTAATTTATAATTAACCTTATTAAAAAGGATTCTGCTGCATATTTTGAAAATTTAACTCAGATTTTCCGACCAAACTATAAACGCTGGTTTAGTGTTCTCAAACGGACAAGAGTATCAATATGGGACTCTTAATTTACGATTAATGGACTTCAAAACATTTGTATTACAATAATAATTGAAGAAATTACTGCAGTATTTTTTGCTGGTACTTTTGAATAATGACTGTAAATGTGGATACTATGTTCATGATAATTTGAATTCTTTCCAATTCGGATATATATCTTCCTGCAGAGTTCATATATGGGGATGGAGTGCCTTAGGTTGCCATATAGACAGACTCTTAGCTCTACACAAATATATGTATGTATGAATGTATGTATGTCAAATAGTATGCGTAAAAGTATGGAAAAAGGAATGGCAGAAAGTATGCGTAAAAATATGGAAAAAGGTATCGCAGAAAGTATGCGTAAAAGTATAGAAAAAGGTATGGCAGAAAGTATGCCTAAAAGAATGGACAAAAACAAATATAGGCATATGGAGGATCGAAATCTAAGTGATGTGTACTAAAAAGTAGACTAATCAGAGGTGTGCGTTTCTAACGGAAAATTCGCAAGGCCAAAAAATTTAGATTTATCAAATTTTCAAACCTCGTTTCAAACAGTTATTGAAAAATTAAAGAAGATCGATTTTAGATGTCTTTTTGTGTTCTACGCAAAAGCTTATAAACCTATTTAAATTCTACAGGTCAATCCTTGTAGGTCTTTTTGGCAGAAAAAAACGCACGCTTTTGATTTTCTCTCCTATAATAATTTTCTAAGATATAAAAACTGTTTTATTTGGCCTTGCGAATTTTTCGTGAGAAACATACACCTTTGATTTGTCTACTTTTTAGTACACATCACTTAGATTTCGACCCTCCACATGCCTATATTTGTTTTTGTCCATACTTTTAGTCATACTTTCTGCCTTACCCTTTTCCATACATTTACGCATACTTTCTGCCATACCTTTTTCCATACTTTTACGCATACTTTCTGACATACATACATTCATAGATACATACATCTGTTTAGAGCTAAGAGTTTGTCTATATGGCAACCTAAGGCACTCAGTCCCCATATATGAACTCTGCAGGAAAATATATATCCGAATTGGAAAAAATTCAAATTATCATGAACAAAGTATCCATATTTACAATCATTATTCAAAAGTACCAGCAAAAAATACTGCAATAATTTCTTCAATTTCTATTGTAAGACAAATTTTTTGAAGTCCATTAATCGTAAATTAAGAGTCCCATATTGATACTCTTGTCCGTTTGAGAACACTAAACCAGGGGATTAAGATCTGTTAGTCAAAAATTTAAGCATTTTTCGTTCACTCTTTGGGTTAAAACTCAATCTTGTTATTCGATTTTCAATTCCGTAATTGAAATCCGTGGGTAATAAAGTGTTAAAAATGTTTGTCAGCAATGCTTATGAATATATCAAAATATTATCTCGTATAGAAAACTAATGGACATTTACAGGGCTTTGTAATAGTAAATACAACTTGAACGTCCACGTTTTATTCAAAGGTTGACTAGAATATGTTCACCATAAAAAATTTACAATAGTTTTCAAACAATCTAATAAAATATATTTTAATAGATTTCATATAATCAAAAAAAATAATTAAGTAATAATTAGACATGCATGGTTCGTAAACTGCAATGTCAAGCATCTGCACTACTAGGTCGGATATTCCATATTCTATTCTACCTTCGTAGAAGTGTACATCTTCGTTTATACTTTGATCGGAAAATCTGAGTTAAATTTTCAAAATATGCAACAGAATCCTTTTTAATAAGGTTAATTATAAATTAATTAATTAATTTTCCACTTTTGAAAAAATAATTATGTTGGTTCGTACTCTACTTGGTTCTCGAGAAATATACATATTCATCTACCGTCATATATTATCCTCCATCTCAATTTTGTTGGTGATATCAACAAATTGACAAAACAACACTCCATATAGTCGGTATTTTCTGTAACCTTAAAAACACTTTTGTCCGAGATCATTGGAGACCGGAGTGAAGTTTTTAAATAAACTAAAATCTAATTTAAATATATTTTCCTCAGTTAGCAGCCAATGGCGTAGCCGAGCTCGAACAGTTATGCTATAGGATGCTCTCCATTAGCGATAATTAAGGAAAAGGTGAAGTATGGTAGCTGAATATTATAAGATAGATAGTATCACGTGACAAATACAAATGAGAATTGATACGAGATCTTTGTGTTCTTCTTTTTAATGCTTGGCAGTGATCTGTGCGGCGTATACCTGGGCCTTGATAAGTCGGTGGATGTCGTCCTATGTCAGTTGATACTCGGCGAACATGAGAGGTAGGAAAAAGGACGGGAAATGGCGAAATCCAGAGGATAGGATATCAAAAAATGAAAGCGACTCAAGAGATTACTTGGACACAAAAGATAATCTCTTTATTAAACTCTAAATGCAAGATCGTCTCCAAGGATCAGATCGAGTACAGTGAGTTCGGTAAACAGCTTTACCGAGACTCCTCCCGCACCTACCTATATCTCTGAAGGAGCACTTCTTCCGCTTATCGAGCGCTACTAAGGTACCGCCACCTAGCGGCGGAGCGCAGTGCTACGAAGATCGCGGTATACGCATTAGCACGCGGTGAGCAGGGTGTGCGTAGCGTCTATATTTACAATTATATTATAGCAGTTTTTATTAACAGGTTCGAACTATTATTGTTAAATCTTGCATAATAAATTTAATACTTTGGATTAAATATAATCTCCTTTGCATAACCTTAAAAGAATCAATAATTTTATTTTTTTTTGAAGTTTAATTTCAATTTCAATAAACTTGAAGAAACTTCATAGATAAAATGTAAGAATAAGTTCATTTTAACTAGCAAAAATTCCTCGCTCGCTGACGCTTGCTCGGTTCTAAAATGTATTTGGTTATATTTATATAATTAATAGGTTATATGTCTTGGAAATAAAATTTATGGAAAATTTAAATATTATTAATATTAAATGGTTGTTTATTTTACTTTATTACAATTTATTATTGTAATAATAAATAAGAAAAGTTTGTTAATCCAAAAGATAGGAAATGTTTTTTTTAAGATTATTACTATTGCATGTTAGAGGCGTCACTTCTTTTGTAGATACAGTCCAACTCCGCAATAAGCGAGCCTAGGACCGAATGGAGAAGATTTTTGTCCAGGTATCGGATACCCCCACCACGCACTTTCATTAGCTTAAATTTCATTGGTTCAGCGCGTTTATTGACAGGTGTGGATACGAAGTATAACTCGAGCTGTTAGTCTAATTTGTAGTGAGGACACTTTGTTCTAGGAATTTAGCGAGAAGCTGGGGAAATGGGATTATTCCGGGGTCGGACTGTATCAGAACTGCATCTAATATTATTTATCGATTATTCTTTGACGCTGCAGTTGATAGAAGTTAGTAATCGTTGATAAGAAGGGGACAATAAAATGGTTAAACGAAGTATCACAATTTCAATTTCCAAAAACTTTATGTGAATTATTCGCTTATATTTGTATATTTCACAAGTCAGTTAATGCCCGAGAATTATATGATAAATACAAAATGAAATTCGATAGTATTAATAAAAATAATGTAGAAGATCAACTCGTTGGTTTAGAAATGATTAATAATGTACTGTCATCAAATGAATATTCATTAAATGATTTTAAATTACCAAGTATTTTAAAGAATAATAATATATAGCAAAGGAACTTGATGAAGATACTAATGATTGCCTTGATAATACTACATCATTGTCGATTTCTCATAGTAATATATTGCAGGCAATATTAAATGCCATTAATAATGATAGCAATAGCAAGTTTTTTTTATTGGTGGTCCTGAAAAAAGTTATTTACTCAATTACTTAATTGATTATTTAAAAAATAATATTATTGTAGTTTTACCAGTTTTATGCACTGGTATTGCTGCAAATTTATTAAACGGAGGTAAAACCGTTCACACCGCAATTAAATTACCATTAAGTATAACCGAACATTCAACTTGTAATACATCAATTAATTCACAATTAGGTTTAATAATGGAAAACGTCAAAGTAATTATTTGTGATGAAATTTCAATGACTCCAAAATATGCTTTTAAAACTATAGATTTATTAAAAGATTTATGTACTAATAATGATGCTTATGGTGGAAATATTGTAATTGTATTAGGTGATTTTAGACAAACTTCACCCGTAGTTCAACAAGGTAGAGAATTGTAGAAAAAATAGTTATTTATGGAATCATTTTCAATGTACGACATTGCATGAGAATAAATGAGTTTTAAGTAATGAATTAGAATTTAACAATTGGCTGTTAAATGTAGGAAATGGTATATATTCAAATAAATTTTAAAAGGAAAATGAAGTTTGACAAAGTTCGGTTAAAATTCTAAGCAAAACTTGGCTATTTAATAAAGCCCAATTTTCACTCTTTAAGAGTCACTATTCACTCTAATGAAAATAAATGCGAAAGTAGAGGAAATTCAAACTCTAAATTTTTTAGCTTGTAATAAAAGTCACGCTTAGCCAGACACTGTCTGGTTGACACAGAATCTAAATTTCTTACTTGAATGTTTTATTTGATCCCCAAGTCTATCATTCTGTTTATACTCCGTTGTTAAAATAAAATGTAATTTAAATAATTATAATATATAAGAATAGATTTTTTAATTAATCGCAACCATTTATACGTACCTCTTAAATTGCTGTGCAACAGATTTGGTTCAGATCTACCAACTTAAATTTGGAGAAAAAATTGGCTCCCGAGATAGTATTTTCCAATGAGATTCAGAGATAGGGCATTTCCCAATGAGATTCGGAGATAGGGCATTCCTACATTGAGACGATGATTTAGTGGTCGTAACATTGGGACTATAATTTTCTTACTACATATTGATTTATCACATTCTAAAGAAGAAATACCATTTATTATATCTAGAAGACAATTCCCAATTAATCGTAGTTTTTCACTGACTATAAATAAATCTCAAGGACAATCATTTAGTACGGTAGAATAGTACTTCCTTCACCAGTTTTCGGCCATGGAAAGTTATATGTAGCTCTTTCAATATCAAGATCAGAAATAAAATTAAAAAATTTTACTTTTTAAATATTCGACGGTAATGAAAGGAACTTAAAAAATATTGATGTACAAAAAACGTCCACAAAAAATATCTTCTATAAAGTGCTATAAATACAACTTAATTTTCCCTTAACAAATTTAAAAAATAGTGTTGCCAAAAAGGTAGCGGCAGCAATGAGCGCTGGTAAAGTATAAAAAAGGATATCAGCTGCACTGAGGAAAAATAAAAATTGAGATTAGTGTTTACCGCAGTAACCATAACTTACTTCTCCAAGTAAAGCATATCAAGTTATAGGTACTTCGAATCCCCGTTGTATTAACCTGAAAGCAAAAGATAGTGGTTACTCGGGCTTCGCCAAGCCATATCTATTGTTTGACCCGAACAATAATTTATAGACTTATTTTATGGATGTATTTAACCCATTAACGCCCAAGGGGACACTTTTTTCATCAGTTTTTCAAAGCTCTCTAGATGGGGTAAATTTGGGCCTAAAAAATTTTCGAACACATGAAATTTATAGATTTTTCATCAATCTTTCGAATCGTGACATTCAAAATATAAAAAAATAATTTTTATTATTCAAAAATGAAGTTTAAGTGTAAAAAACTCTGAAAAATAAATTTTTTTTTTTTATTAGATTTTTTACCTACTTTCCGTTATGCAATCCTCTTGAAACCAATTTAGATGGTGGAGGGAATGTCTGAACTTTGAGAAAACGTGTTCGGAAAGTTAATTTTGTTACCTACATGATTCAAAATGGCGTCCAAAGTGAAAATTGTTACTAAATATCTTTAGGACGCTTTGACTAATAAACTTTCAACCTTTTAAAAAAATGCCAAGAACAAAAAGTGCTTAGAATTCACCAAAGAACACAATAGAATTTTTCTTAAATTTTTTTTATTTTATAAAAAACTCAAGTAAAGATTTTTTTCAAAATTTTCTCTAAAAATTCTGAAAAAATTCTATTGTGTTCTGTGATGAATTTTAAGCACTTTTTATTAATTAAAATTTTTTCTGAAGTTAATAGTTTTCGAGTAAAATAATTTCAAAAAAATAAAAAACAAAAATTATCTTGTAATTTTCTTCATTTAAGGCTTATTTTATTTATAATGAGCTCATACATATTTGAAAATTAGTATTTTGCACCTGCAATCTCTGAAACTCAGCTAACTGCGTCTACTTACGTTTTATGAAAACAATTTGAACAGTGCACACTTTTTTATATTTTATGGATTATCTACGGAGTGCACTAGTTTTTCTTACACAAAAATATTAGAATTTATTATTTATTACAAACTAAATAACACTTTTCTTTATAAATGTTATAATTTTGTTTCTCAACTTTTCACCCAAAATGGATTGACTAAAATATAAATAAAAAGAGTATAAAAATTTATCAACAAATTTGATAAGTGTAGTGTATGAATAAAAGTTTTTGTCTGAAATTCATCACGTTAGCAGATGATAAGTCCCTCCAGGGTTAGTACGCTTAGCTACTTTGAGTTTTCTTGCAGCATACTTTGTTTTGATCAAAGATCAGTTGATCAAAAATCTTGTTTTTTTTTTTAAATTTAAGAAATTTAAAAATTTAGGTTTTAAAATTTATAAAATGCCAAAACGATGTAGATCTTTAGTCTCAGATTCCTCGTCAGAATCTGATAATAACTTTGATTCATCTAATAGCAAAGATGAGGATTATGTGACTTTTATTCCAGATTCTGGTGATTCTGGTTGTTTAGATAATGATTCTGAGGGTGAAGAATTTGAAAGATTTTTGGAAAAAAATTCTTATTCAAAAACATAAAAAAATTACAACGATAACCAAACTAAGCTTGAAAACGACCACGTTTTCGAATGGGTCGATGGAGAAAAAAAGTACAGTAACGATGTTGAAAACATATTGCTTTTCTCCGATGCTAATATTGTAAAAATTCGAGATGATGGCTAAATTTTATGGTAGAACAGTTTTGAAACAATCTATTCGAGGTAAACCGATAAGATTAAAATTTAACCAAATGTGCTCAAAGATCCCGAGTTGTAATGGCTTTACTAAATCATTTATTTTCAAAAGTAAATGTTTACGAGTTTTGATCTGCTTTTACACTTACAAAAATTAGGATTAGGCTGCACTGGTACTATCAGGGAAAATAGAGTGAAAATAAAGAATGTTCTTCCTCAAAAATTTCCGCGAGGAAGTAGGGCTGTCAAACACGATAAAAACAGTGGAATCAATTACATAACTCTCATGGATTCTAAGATAGTTTTCATTGCTTTCACAGCTGGAGGAGTGACGCCTACTTACCCGACAAAAAGATATTCCAGTGAAAAAAAATCTAAAGTAGTTTCCCGATCCTCGTGCGTTCGGGCTCTACAATCAATTTATGGGAGACGTAGATTTACATGATAGTCACTGCAACAATGTTACACCAAGCATTAGATCGAAGAAATGGACTTGGATAGTTTTGATTAGATTGATCCAAGCAAGTATCACAAATGCTACAGTGATTTCAAATAGTGCCAATGAAAAAAAAGGGATATTAGACTTTGCGCTAGTTTTAGGGCACCATAACCTTGATAATCCTCTGTTATAATCTCAAAAAAATCACGAAAAAATACACATTGAAAAGAAAAAAGTATGCTCAACTAATTCGTGCTCAATAAGAACAAACATTTTTTGTCAAGAATGTGATAAATATTTTTGCAAAATATGCTTCCAAAAAAATCTCTAAATCAAGAAAACTTTTTTATCTTTTCGAATTATTTTTTTATTCCAAACAAATTAATGAAATAAAAAAATTAATTAACGCACAGAAAAACAAAAAATGAAAATAAAAAATAAAAAAAAACATAAATAAAAAATAAAAATATAAAAAAATTGATAAAAAACTAAAAAAACAATTGAATTCTTTGTATTTTTTTTATGTAAATTTTAATACAAAATAAGTATGTAAATAAGTAACTTACTTATTTCACAGTTTTTTTCGCTCTCTAATAGTTAATTATTTACTAAACCACCATGAAAAAAATACAAAATTTCAGGTCTTACTTTTTGGGCCGCGATTTTTAGAGAAAAAATCGTAGATAAAAAAATCTAATATTACTCGAAAACTATCAACTTTCAGAAAAAATTTCAATTAATAAAAAGTGCTTAGAA
>UELU01141307.1:2112-18136 GCA_900490025.1 Megastigmus dorsalis
CTCTCTCTCTCTCTCTCTCTCTATGACTATGCAATCTACTTGTAATAAATTAGAAAATATTGAAGAAAGTGAACATCCAAATTTAGATTTAAATAACGAATCACAGGTTTTTGTCTTCTTAGGCTCCGCAACCAAATCTGCACCGTTTCGCCGCTCTCGTCGCGAGAGATGTGTCGCGGGTTCTGGCGACAGTGATGAGTGCTGCGAACTATTAGTAAATGGAATTGTAGATGATGCCTCGACGGATATTAATCTTGATAGTGCTGCGTTCGCAGTACCTAGCACTGTCCTCCCTACTCTCGAGAGGGAGGAAATAGTTGGTGCCCGCGTATTGCAGCCTCGGGGCGTGAGCAGGGGCCGGGAGAGGAGCCTGGTAATGGCACGACATCGATATCAAGGCGACCGCTGTCTTGCGTGATTTGCTTCACTAGTAAAAAACGCGTTTTTGATATCCTTCGCGCTGAGCGCGCCTATTCGAACAACTAACTCACCACCAAAGACGTTAAGTCTTCTCCTCTTGGCTCTGAGTCTACCATCCACCTGCCAGATCGTAAAATCGTTATTAGTGAACTTCTACAGCCCGATGTATATCGTAAATTTTTTATCTTAAAGCAAGAGCTTTAAGACTAGCACACTTCCAAATCACCAACTATCTCTCCAGGACCAGTATCCTTTACAGGCAGGGTTCAAACAGCATCACAGTACTTAGACAGCCCAGCTTAAGCTGACTGATGCCATACGAATAGGCATTGATAGAAGGATGATCACCTTGCTGCTGATATTCTACTTCAGCCATGCGCTTGACACTATCTATCGTTCCCGAAGCCCGCAATCCTGTGGATTAAATCTTATTTCCAGGGCCGTACACAGCGCGTTTCAGCTAAAGATGGTTGTTCTTCGTGGGTAGAAACAAATTTGGGTGTACCGAAGGGGTCGGTCCTCGGGCCTTTGCTCTGCAGTCTCTATATCAATGACCTTAAGGACCTCTTTGACCATGGGGCGGTCAAGCACATACTGTATGCCGATGACTTCCAGATTTATCCAGAATTGGTGTCAACGTGGGCTGAGCGTTTGTCTCTCCGTCTCGATGCTGGCAAGATCAAAGCAATTTTATTTGGTTCTAGAAAATATGTTTATGATTTGGTTAAAATGTGATTGCCAGACGTTGATATGAGGAGCTGAGCGCTTGTGCCTTTTTCCGACGCCGTCGTAAGTGTCGGTGTTATATTAGATAGTAAATTAATGTGGAAACCATAGGTCGATTGTATAACTAAAAAAGTCAACAAAGCCCTTTACAGTTTGCGGTTTATAAGGGTATGTACCATCGAGGCTTTGCGCAGAAGGCTGGTTGAAGCTCTAGTCTTACCTCATCTTGACTACTGCGCTGTAGTTTGTCTTGATGCGTCGGACGAGCAAAAATACGACTACAGAGACTGAACAACACATGTGTGAGATACATCTATAGTGTTAGTAGGGATGAGCACATCACCCCCTATAGAAACCAACTGAGCTGGTTGCGTATTGATACTCGAAGGATGAATTTTGCCGCCATCCTTATGTATAAAATCCTTCGACTCAATGAACCAAGTTATTTAGCGGCATTTTTAAGTAAACACCAGTCCAGGTGGATAAGCAGGGATGCACAAGAACTCTCGGTGTCAAGAGTGCGCACAGAAGCTGGTATGAGATCTTTCCAGGTCCAATGTGCGCGCTATTGGAAGTCTCTCCCACTAAATCTGCGCAACCTTCTATCTTTGTGCGGATTTACGACAGCGATCCTTAAACACCTCCTCAAAGCTCGATCCCTAATCATCTAGAGACAGGGCCTGTCAGTGCACCATGTATATATATATATAGACTTACACCCACACAGGGGACGAACGGATACGTTTTGTTTATGTTAATTTATTTTGTTTTGTCCCCTATACATCATTTTTAATTGTGTGAGTGTATTTATTAGTGTGAATGGGTGCATTTGTTTGTTTGTATTTTAAGATAAGACGCTCTGTGATATTACCTGTAAAATATTTTTAAGACTGGTTTTTGTATAAGACTGATTTTTTGTATTAAAATTTTTAACATATGCTGTGATATCATAGATAGTAACAAAATGCAATATTTGTATAGAGTGGCGAAAAATGAAGACTGTCTTTTATATACTGTAAAACCATATGTATACTGATTAACAATTAATTTTGTATTTATATACAAATAAACGAATATCTATCTATCTATCTATCTATCTATCTATCTATCTCTCTCTAACAAATACTCGCGGTCTAGTCGTGTTATTGCCTATTGCCTCGTTTCTGCCTGATGGCGTATGTGTTTGTGCGCGTGTCGGAGGCTCCTAGCACTTGCGTCTCGGAATGTGTACTTGTTTGTGTAATGGGCTATTTACCCCGTTACAATATGTAGTTCGGTATTTTGAAGTTAACATTTTAGTGATGAAATGTTTTTATTTTACAAAATGTTTTTGTATTTTACATCATCTTATTGAAAATGTCTGTAAAGAGGTATTTATATATTTCCTTAAAACTGTTTAGGATGACAGATTTATAAACGAAGGGCATCTGTATTCAGGATTTGCATAGTTATAATTATTCATGTACCCATTATTATTTTAGAAATAGTGAACTATTCTTTTTAGCTTAACAGCAATCTTAGCAGTTTGTAAGGCATTTTAGTTGTTCTATTATTTATTTATTTTTTTTTAATTTGCAGCAGTGGTTGCTGCATCGTCGACGCACGCACTGTACGGTGTCCGCGCAGTGTATAATACACGACGCAGACTCTATACACGAAGAAAAAAAAACGCTAGATCTACGCGAGTTCTCCTCGTAACCTTTACCTGAGGCTTCTAATTTTAGTATAAGTGCTCAGTTACACTTACCGTACAAGCCTTGCGCGATTGAAAGGGATTTATAAAAAGTATTTTGACTTCAACTCGTTATTTCTCGAAAGCATGTGCATTTTGGCAAAATATACTTGATTGCATGTATAAACTTATGCAATGTGTTCAAACGATCAAAGTTTGTTATGAATTTTTAGGTTTGGAAAATTTTACCGTAATACAATATTATGTAGTAACGGCCAAAGATGGCTTCGGTAAAGTTTCAAGTAGAAATTTTGAGCAGATCAAAAGATATGAATATTTTTGTTGTTTTTTCCATCTCGGCGCGCACGAGCGATACGAAACCTTTTTTTATATTTCAAACCCTCATGCTAAAATTTCTCAAGTTGATACGTTGATGTTACAGAAAAGCGCTCATTTGACCACTCGCGAAATATCTACGTTAGCCTTGAGCATATCTAGCATTTTTTTCTCCATGTATGTATTATATATTGACTTACAGCACCCGTCAGCTGTACGTGCTGCAGTTTTTAGAGTGAATTCGTCTGCGCGTATGTGCATCGCGGAACCCACCCCTGTCACAGCTAATTGGTGTAATAGATAGGGTAATGTGTGGGTAGTGCAAAGTGTACTTGGAGTTTCTTCATAAGAAAGGATAAGTCATCCCTTTCAGTTACCTGCTGGTGAAGACTGGTGAAACCAACTCCTCGTCTTGGCTGTGAGTTTATATAGTCATGTGGTACTCAGATTTCCTCGAAAATGTTCCATTTTCTTGGAAAAGTGTACCCCGAATATTACTGTAGTGTGTATCGGTGTGATATTATACTTGTGAGTTTTGAGTGTTTTTATGCTTATTATTTGTGCCTATTTATTCTTCGGAGTTATGTTGTGATCCTGTGCTTTATTCTATGCATTCTTTGTGGAGTTCGTTTAATGTCATATCGTGTTGTTGGTGTAAAAAGGCTCTCCAACTGGTTATTAGGACATGTGTATGTGAATATGTTTCTACGCACGCATATTTCCTAAGTTGGCATAATTGTCAGGCCAAGTTTGGTTTTATTTGTTGTGTGTGTTAATTTTATGTTTTCTGTGTTTTTGTATCTCTGTTTACTAACATTTATTTTATCTTTCATAAAACATTATCTAATTAATTCTAATCGGTTATAGGTCCGCTTGCAATTCGAATCAGCTGTTGGTGATTTGCCTGGACGTCGCCGTTCTTGACTTGGTCATTGATCGTCAATTGACATGAACGGTGACCGTATGGCGACAGTGCGCGGATGCAGCATAGGTGCTAAGTTTTGAAACTTGCTTGGTTGAGTATTGTGGTTTTTATTTAATAATCCTGTAACATTCGTTACACCTAAATGTAATTGGTTAGTAATTTGTTAATAATTTCTGTGGCCTATGTTTTTATAATAATTACCTTTGAGACAGTTCAATAATAATAATAATCTGTCAATATATTTTCTAGGTAATGCTGACGATACAACGTACCGATTGTAAAGTCGTACGGCCTAATGGTGCATCTTCACTAGGCAACACCCGATCAATCATTTCCTTTAATTGTCTACGTTGCTGCTCACTGACTTTGGCAATGCTAGTTTTAAGACTTTAATTTTGAACTATATACTCATTCAAGTCATTTGGGAACATACACAAACACTAATAAACAAACAAAAAATTTTCCTGTCCGTTTCTTGTTTTTAAAATGTTAAATGAAAAAAAAATTTATTTTCAAAACAAATAAAAATTCATTTATTTATAATCGAATTTGTTTAGAACAATTTACCATTATTAATAATTGTTCATAGTTATTGTTAATTATATAGTATAATTTATAACTAATTGTTATATTTTTCAAAACCCAGAAAAGTACACATTATTTCAAACGTCTAATTGTCGTTTGCGAGAGACGCTTCCCACTCGTTACAATTACCGCCTTAATTTTTTAATTATAATCGAGAGTCGAAAAAATATATTCTCGGCTCCGTTATATTTTTACGAAGAGCTGTATAGAGAAATACTCCGACTAGAAAGTCTCTGCGTTTGTTTACATGCTCATAGTCACCGAAAGTTTTCTCTAATGTGTCTGAGTGCAACAGATGATCGAAATATAATATTTCGAGTTGTACTCACTACGGAGATAATTTTATATTAAGTTACACTGCATACCATGCACATCGAGTCTAGCATGAGATGATAATTACGCATTACGTTCGGGTCAGGGTCTGCTCGCAGCGTCGTCGTAAAAAGGTGTACGAGCACCTTCTAATCGAAACCCGAACACTTGTTTCTCTGAGGGCCCTCCTGCAGCTACACACACGCGACACATGCACAGCGACGACCGATGCACGCGGATCCGTGTAAGTACGCACACTGGCCCAGGAAGGAGGCCAGGAGTCAAGGTCCTCCCGAAGAACAGCGACGAGACGAGGTGGGACACCGCCCCGGCCCGTACTTTTACAGCAACAAGGAAGAGAGTCCAGGAGGCGGCGCGTGTACACACACACACACACACACACACACACACACACACGACAATGTTGCCGGGCGCAAAAGGCGCCGAACCGCGACGAAGACAACGACGAGAGTGTCGCCAACCATCCGCACTTAACCCCGTGACGGATGACGAGGGAAACTCGCGAGCAACGTCGATAGCGTCCATGAGGCGAAGCAGTAGCGACGGACACGACGAGCGACCGAAATACGCGACGAACAGACACTGGCGGCCATTTGCAAAGTCGCCAGTAGAGCGAGAGAGGCGGAACAACGATGCAAAGACAGAATCGACGATAGCGCGTTAGGGAGCGCCCACAATGCCGCGCGCACGAAACCCCGAGTTCCCGAGTGGACGGCGCGCATGCTCCATAAGGCGTTCGGGGATATTATTATGAAACTTTATAAATACGAATTGCGCGACGGGATTCGAATGGCGCGCGCGATGATCTGACCCAGATAAGAGGCTAGGTCGGCCGTGGGAGCCAATCAGCGACGAGGATCAACTTAATGACTGAAGAAACGAGCCGTCCTTGGCTTAGTGGGTAAGGCGCTTGCCTGCTAATACAAAGCGACTCAAGTGGTCGTGAGTTCGATTCCCGTCTGGAGCTCGAAAATTTTTTCGGGCTTTTTTCGGACGGAAAAAGAACCTCGACTACAGTATTTGGAAAAAAAAAGTCCCGCTGGGCAAAATTATTGAACAATAACAAGTCCCACTGGGCAAAAATTGAATAAAAAAGTCCCACTGGGCAAAATACCAGGTAATGGCCTAAGCTCACCAGCAAAAGGCCAATAAAAACTATTAAAAAAAAAAAAATGACTGAAGAAGTGAGGGAAACTGACTCTAGGTTTTCCAAAAGGAATAAGTAAGACAAATTTTCGAACTACGTGAACTTAATTTCGGACCTGACAACGACCATTGGAGCGACAGAGACAACGAGATAGGTACAACTAGTGCAACGGAGAGGGAAGAATCGGAGAAGATGGATGTTACAAGTGGCTTCCGAAAAAGAAGCCACTTGCTGTCTAGAGTCGAGTAGAGAAGCACGCGAGATTTTCCAGCAGCAATCTAATCGACCTGAGCAGCCCAATTATTCGATCATCACCGATCAGCGACGAGATCTTACTGAATCTCAACCAGCGACTCCATAGATTCGTGAAAGAAGGCGATGAGAGCGGATTTTCCGAAGGATTGAGGAGGATTATTCGTGGTTCGGTTAAGTTGCGACGGTGAGTGTGCCAGACGCCATTAGACGCGGTTGTCGGGCAACCTGAAAAGAGGTGAGTCGTAGCATTTACTACAGTGCGCGATCGGTGTCCAGTGCCCGTGAATAATGTGGAACTTATAGAGACTAACGACGTGTGTATACGTGTGAGTGATAGCGACCCGAGCTCGGTTTTTCTCAACTTAAAAGTAACGTAAATTCATTCGCGACGGAAAGAGTGACGGCGACGTGGTGGATTGCGAAGCGAGCCTCGTGGCCTCGTTAGACTTAGCCCTGCGGAGATCGAGCGACGAGCGCTACTTAGTATGTATAGTGGCAGGCAATAAATTAATGTGATTCTTTGTAGTAAATTCGATTTTAGTCTTTTTATGAGTTTGCCCACTATCTTTTTCCGTTTCCCTTAATACTAAAAATTTGTGCTTTAACGCGCCATTTCCGACTCAGCGACGACAAGAAGGACGAGCAGCAGTACAGCAGGAAACAAAGGGCGACACGCGCAACGAGGGCTCGGACGTTTCCACCGAGCCGCTCGACGGAATCTCCTTTGGGGGAGAGTTTCATTCTTTTTTTTGGGTATTGGAGTCTAGCCGGGTGAAATGAACCATTCGTCGTCTGACACGAGTGTGTCTGGCGTCTTATAGAAATCATAGGTGACGATCAGCGTTAATTTTCCTAGTGTACAACAGGAAACCTTGCTAGGGTTTAGTAGGTTATTTGATATATATATTTAGTAGGGATTTTCAGGTGGAACCTTGGACCCTGTCGAGTGCCGTATCACAACCTGTTGTTTAGTTTTTAGAAACTTACTCTTTATCAGACACATGGCAAACTTTAATAAATGTTTAATTTTCAATGCAAAATTTGGAGAAAAAATAACAAATATGGTTACGAAAAAGGAATAGCTACTTTGTACAAATCTAACCTTAAGTGAACATATGGAAAACACATTCATTTCGTAGGTAAAAGTCTAAAAATTCATTCATAGTGTATATTAAATTACATTAATACTAAAGCCTTAGCGTATGAGGCGAAAGTTCTAGATAATGAAAATGGATCTTTAACTTCCAAAACACGTATACAAAGCCTTGTGACATTTGATTTCAAAAACTTGACTTAATTATGCAGTAAAGATGCTTCTGACAAATTCAGAGAGTCTGAAAATAGAAAGGCTACATAAAAAAGAAATTTGGTTACTCTGATACAAGGAAAGATGTGATAGATTTTTTGAAATATACTGCAAATTTCGAAGAATATGAACTTTATAAAAGAATTTAAGGTATTCCAGATGTAGTTGACGTGGACCTATTTTATCGTTTATTAATATGGGTAGTAAACTTTTGACCGAGCATTGGTATATGAATGATAGCATAGATTCAGAAAGTGAACGCCAAGGTATTCTTGAAAAAGTCGCGAAAATTATTTTTCAAAATATTCGATATACTTGTTTACTACACTGAGTCTTATCCTCCCTACGATAATTTTTTACAAAACATCGAACAGGATATTCCAAAATCATTAAGATTCTTATTCGATATATTAATACAAAACAACAATTTATTAATAAAAAATGAAAAGCAGAATATCAAAATTAATATAATCGCTCACGTCAATATAGCGGCAGTAAGGCCGTGATCTTCTGCGTCTTGTTTGCAGTTAGGTTTATCAGCTATGTTAAATAAGAAATAAGGGCAAGAAAGATCTTATTCAAACATTATCACATTTTGGCTTAGCTGCAGCACATAAAGAAACTCTTCTGCTTGACTCTTCGATTTTCTTAAATTGACAAGAATTACTTTTACCTAATTCATATTCCCAATTCGTGTGTGCAATGCCGATCATAATACTAAAACTGTTGATGGGACTGGAACATACTATGCAATGGTAGGCAGTATATGCGTTACTCCATGTCACTGTGCTTTAAATCAACGAATTCCGAAAATAAAAAAAAACTTCCTTAGTAGTTGCAATAAGCAGATTTGGCTATATGCCCTCGAATTTCTTTAAAAAATCTTTAAGATTGTGAAATATTGTCACTTAAGATTTACAAATTATCAATCCTATTTCTTCAGATACACTTTTGAAATCTATTGATTTTCTATGGATTTTGGAAAACGGGAAATGTTTAAAACAAATCGTATCTGACATTACTGATTCTCACATTTCACATAACATTTATTCTAAATTGTATAAAATTATAAGACATAAATTTAACTTTTAACTAAAAGAATTACAGAAACATGGATCAACAGCTAAACTTTGGTAGCAATATTTTTTTTTTTTTTTTTTAATAGTTTTTATTGGCCTTTTGCTGGTGAGCTTAGGCCATTACCTGGTATTTTGCCCAGTGGGACTTTTTTATTCAATTTTTGCCCAGTGGGACTTGTTATTGTTCAATAATTATGCCCAGCGGGACTTTTTTTCCAAATACCGTAGTCGAGGTTCTTTTTCCGTCCGAAAAAAGCCCGAAAAAATTTTCGAGCTCCAGACGGGAATCGAACTCACGACCACTTGAGTCGCTTTGTATTAGCAGGCAAGCGCCTTACCCACTAAGCCAAAGACGGCTCTAGCAATATTTTAATATGATAAACCTTATGAAACAGTTTATTGAAAATGAGAGGGTAGGAGATTGACATATGCATTTAATTTGTATGAAAAAAATACTTCCCTTTTTTTTACACAAGCGGTCATTCCTCAGACTCAAAATCATGTCAAATGTATTTACAAGATATGTTAGATATTGAAACAAAATTGGATCCACTTGAATGTGACAAGTTTGTTGTCTCCAAAATTTGATTAGATTATTCCTTTTGGAAAACCTAGAGCCATTCGAATACCGTCGCGCAATAATGTTTATAACAAATTTCCCCAAATATCTCCCAGATGCCCTATGAAGCATGCGTAGTGTCGACTCGGGAACTCGGGAACTCGGGGTTTCGTATACGCGGCATTGTGATCGCTCATTAACGCGCTATCGTCGATTCTGTCTTTGCATCGTTGTTCCGCCTCTCTCGCTCAGCATTGTAAATGACCGCCAGCTTACTTCCATCGCGTATTTCGGTCGCTGTGCTCGTGTCGTCGCTGGTGCTTCTTCTCGTGGACGCTGTCGAGGTCGCGCGCGAGTTTCTATCAACGTCCGTCATGTGGTTAAGTGCGGGTGGGTGGCGACACCCTCGTCGTCGTCTTCGTCGCGGTTCGGCGCCTCTTGCGCCCGGTATCGGCACCAGCATTATGTCTGTGTGTGCCGCCTACTGGTCTTTTTTCCTCGTCGCGGTGAAAGTGCGTGTCGGGGCGACATCCCACCACGTCCTCGTCGCTAGCTGTCGGGAGTGCATCGACTCCTGGCCTTCTCTTTATGTCGCGGTGCATGCTTGCAAGGATCGGCCTGCATGTGTCATCGTCGTGTGAGGGTCGCGCATGTGTGTCGTTTGTCGCTACAGGAGGGCCCTCGGAAAAACAAAGTGTTCACGCGATTAAAGAGTGTTCGGACACTTCTCTCGGCGACGCTGCGGTTTGCTCGACGAGGACTTGCTATCAGGTATTTGTACTGTATCGTTCCTTTTCCTATCCTACCCTAGCTAATATTCCTTGCAACAGTGCAGTATTGGTGGTTGCATTCCTGCATCCACTTTTACTGCACCTCGCATTGTTTTACTGCTGTCTCTCTCTCTCCCATTGAATCCACAGTCCTAACCTCAATCTACCATGTTTATTTTAATTTCTAAATTTTTGTAAACCGGTTGTTGTAGGTGGAACCCTGGACTCCAGTGGCCGAGGGTCACGTCACATCCTTATGTGCACGATACTCGTGTCACAAATTAAAAAGTCACACAATTCAAGGGTCAAACGTTTTAATCCGTAGGAATTAATTAAGGGCGAAGCCGCGACGGGGGATGCTAGTATGATTATATAATGCCTATAAACAGAGGACTAAAAGGAGAAAACACAATTAATTGTTATAAGGTTTTACCATTCAGTACAGATTTAATGAAACAAATTTTTATCAAGAATTTTCAAGAAATAAAATACAAAAGAAAAAATAAAGTTCTTTTACTTCAAGCCGTATCATCATCAATAAAATCATAACGGGATATAATTGCAGTGTAACCGACTTCAATATTATAAAGAATTTGTTTGATGATCGATTCTAAAGAAGATATGAAATCATTTTTTAATTATGAGCTTGCCCCATACTCACTATCAACTCAGTGACACCAGATCCTGTAGCATCAAAATCAAACTTTTGACCAAATTTTAGATCACTATATGTTTTTTATATCACCGCGCATTACAGTGAAAATGCAACTATCGTTTTTGTGTGGATATCCGTAAATAAACGTAGGTACTGAAATAACAGAGCGACTTCGACGAACAATAAAACAAATGTCATGTGAAAATATTTTTGAGAGCCACACGATTGCAATTATTTCATAAGATAAGTTTTTAGGTAATGAAAAAATAAAACTAAACTTATTTTAATGATCAAACAAGCAGCAGAAGACGCTGATACCTTCATAATTCAAACTGCTGTACAAATATCAGAAATAGATAAGGATAAAGAAACCAAGCAAAGGAAATACAGTACAGAAAATATATACGCCAGAAAGATTGAAGTTTGCAGCAATTAAAAAATATATATTTTTTAATTGCTCATATATAAATTTTTAAATATATATATATTTTTTAATTGCTGGAAACTTCAATCTTTCTGGCGTATATATTTTCTGTACTGTATTTCCTGTACTTGGTTTCTTTATCCTTATCTATTTCTGATATTTGTACAGCAGTTTGAATATACAGGGTGTTAACAAATAGAATATCACACTGTATGGATTCGGATAGAGCGAAAAATTATAAGTAAAAAATCACTAATAAACTTTTCGATCCGATCAGTAGTTACTGAGTAATCATCGATGGAAAATCAGTCGATAATAATAAATAGAGAAAAATAAAAAGCGCGGCAGTCTGACGCGAGCACTTGATTATTGAAAGCTTATAATAAATTCTTTATTTTGAAATACCTTTCAGGACTTCTCGAAAATGATGCTTAGAGTAGTATAAAAAATTGGTATACCATCTAAATAAAAATGTACGTTTTAAAAGGAGTATTAAATCATAAATACACCGAAATCCGTGTTTAGTCACAGAAACAGTTCGAAATTCTCATTCATAAATAAATCTGATTTTTTTTGCGACTAGTTCATAAATGAATATCAATTCTTTTTCCTTTTAAGTTAATGCTGCAGCTGCAGAAACGGTGCCTTAACTACTGAATGTTTTACGCGAAATACACAATTTTCTTTGTTTTTCGGGCAAAACAGTAATTTTGCACACCTTGAAATAGGCCAATGATAGCTTGATTGGTTCGTCTTGACCTCCTCTACAAGATAGAAAAATCTCCACTTCTGGAATTAATATTAACCGATGGTGCAGCTGCAGAAACGGTGCCTTAGCTACCGAATGTTTTACGCAAAATACACAATTTTCATAGTTTTTCAGGCCAAACGATAATTTCAATCACTTCAAAAAAGCGGTATTATAGCTTATTTTGTTCGTCTTGATATCCTCTATAAGATAGAAGAGTCTGAACTTCCTGAATTGATATTAACTGTTAGTGCAGCTGCAGAACGGTGCCTTAGCTATGGAATCTTAACGCGAAATACACAATTTTCTTAGTTTTTCGGGAAAACAGTAATTTTACATTCTTTTAAATGGGCTTATTATAGCTTGATATCTTCGCCTTGACCTCCTCTACAAGATAGGAGAGTCTGGACTTCCTGAATTGATATTAACTGTTAGTGCAGCTGCAGAATCGGTTCATATCAATTCCGGAAGTTGAGCCTTTTCTATCTTGTAGAGGAGGTGAGGACGAAGAGATCAAGCTATAAAAAGTCTATTTAAAAGTGTGGAAAATTGCTGTTAGTCTCGTCAACCTGCACATTTCGCACGGAATTAGGTAGTAGCTGGTAATCCCTATACACATAAAATAGCAAATTTTCTGCGTGTTTTTCAATTGTTGTTTAACCGTTTATTTATGGGTTTTGGCGGTACTACGTGCATTATTTCGCTATAATGCAATAAATTAATACCTGTTATAGCAAAAAAAACTTTTTTATCTCTCGAATTTAACATTAGGAACTTCAAGTACATCTAGCTACACTACTTTGGTTAAGTATGAAACTTGTTTAAAAACGATACTCGTTTAGGTACTAAGCGTATCTCTGTTATTTACAAATGTATTCAAAAATACAGGTTTATCTATCGCGTTGTTTTCACACATTTGCTGTACATTCTTACATGTTTATTTCGTTAAATTATTCTTAACGCCCATGACTACGGCCTATAACTTATAACACACATTAAATGCGTTAAAATTAATTTCAAATGTGTCAAAATGGCGATACACAAAATGAATGATAAGTGAGTCTTCAAATAAATTACGATTTCTAGTGAGTACTTTTATTTTTTAAGAAGAGAAATTTAACTTTTAAATCATTTTTAGTATTTTTGTATCAGAAAGTCGATATAAAATAAAGGAAAAATCTCGAGAACGTAATGTTTTATTCTTCTCGATTCTCACAGATCGATAAGAAGCCTCTGAAATTTAAAATTAAACGAAGCTAATCACAAATTTGGAGTTCTGAAATCTGGAATACGAGGAAACTAATTTCTGTTTTAAAGAATTCAAATTGTCTTTGAAAAAAGCTTGTATACAATAAAAATTAATAAGAAGATTATAGTGTTTATCGCGCTAGATTCGCAGTGTCATACTATTACATACTCACTCTGTTAAAGTATGCAGCTTGTTTTTTAAGGAAATGCGCTTTGACAGGAAAAAAAATACATTTTTACTACAGAAATATCTTTTTTAACAAACTTCAGTTTTTTGGATCAACCATTTGACTAAAATAATGAACACATTTCCAAAGTAGAGCATTTCGTCGCTCTCGATTCTCAATTCCTTCTCGTTGCACTATTCCAGAGTATGAAGCTCAGTTTAATAAATATTCGCTTAGAACTTAAACACAGATCTAAACATACTACATCACTACACGTTTGCCAGGTCGCGTACTTGCTCATAAGCTATAGCCACTGTTTTTTGAAGTACTAAGGCTGCCGTGTATGCATGGATTTGTGCTTTTGGAGCAGAAGCGCGCTAGCTCAAAAAGACAGTACGGCACCTATATCGGACTAGCAGTCTACTCACAGTCAAGGATAAAAGATCTTCCCCATTTGGTGCAGTAGATGTAGATAGCAGGATAGCTGCTTGCCCGCAATTTTTTCAGTATACATATCAAATCTGGAATTCAAGGGGACTAATCCTATTTTAAAAGGATTTAAATATTTTTAATGTTAAAATATCGAGTAAAATAATGAATAAATTTAGAGAATATGGCATATCATTGCTATACCATATCAGAGTATGCCAGTCCGGCTTATTAAGTATTCGTTTAGAAAATAACGTATCTCTGTACTGCTAAGATTAAAAATCTATGATAGGAGTTCTCTTATTATCCTTAATAATTAAGCTTTATCGCTCTCGATTCACAGATTTTATCCGTTAAATTGACCTATAACGTATGTAGGTAGCTGGTTTAGAAAAGTTTTAAATTTCAACTTTTTAATTCTGGAATTAGTAGAAAATGCACTTAATAAGTATTTACAAATTTCGATCTAGTTTTGAAAAAAAAGGTATTCTAAGAAGGTAATCACAGATTCAAAGTTCCGATGATGGAGAAATAAATTTCATATTTAATACGTATTCTTATTTAAATACTTTTTCCAAAAATATTGAGTAAGGTAGAGAATACTTCTAGTTATACTTACTCTATCAGAATATAGAGCTTATTTTAGTAAAACGCTTAGGCGTTAAGCGTGTCTCGATTCTCAGTTTTGTATCTGTTACTTATACTGACCCAGCATATGCAGCTCATCGAATAGAAAAGCTTAGTAGATAAACGCAAAAATTTAAAGCTTTAAAATCTGACGTTCGAGAAGGTAAATTAAATATTTACGTACGCCAATAATTCTTTATAAAAAGGTTGGACAAGTTGATGAATGACAATATCGAGAGTGTGACGTTTCATAACTCTCGATTATTCATTTCTTTTTGTTACACTTTGTAACGAGTTGTGCAAAATCCACTAATCAACTCGTTTGCTCTCGTCGTTCTGGCTATCGCAACGCACACTAGTTTCCCTGGAGAAACCTCGTCTCCTCGTCCCATCGAATTGTAGCGACGAATTGTGTTTCCAATTCGAGTGTCTGTGGAGGTGTATGCAGTACACTGCCTGCCACAAGCGCTAATTTTTAGTGATAGTGCCTCGAGGTTTAAAAGAGATCCGTGAGTGTGTGGGCTCTCCTTTGCACGCTGACAGGACGTTCGGCTGGACTCAATCGACGTTTTCTCTGCCAGCACACTCTCGGCGAGGTCTATGATAGCTGTGTGCGTAATCGCAAGTCTCTCATGGAAGGGATTAATTGTAATTAATTTAAGCCCTCTGCCTCTGTCTTGCTCTCACGGGCGCGGCAGATGATCGACGTAATCTATCGATTTTTCGCACGCGAGCATCTAACGTACTAATAATTATGTGTACTTTTATTTCTTAAGAATATGCGTTATTTGTTTAATATAACTCGCGATTCTTTCGCCTTTTTTCCCTATACCATATAAAATACTAAACTGTCGCGAGCTTGCGTGTTTTTCACTGCAAATCTATTTAAATATTATTGAGATTAATTAAACATACTAAAGTGAACTCCGATTTCACAAGTTAACGGTGGTTACTTATACTTCCAGAACGTCTAGTCAACTTGCAGCAGATAAGTTTTCACTTACTGAATGACGTAAAGTTAACGACGATTAAAGAAAGATTAATTATTTATTGATAACTATTATTAAAACTACATTAACAACTCCGTTACAATTTATCCTGCCCGATTATGCTAATAAAAACTAACTCAAAATGTTAACACAAATTTAATCGAAATTTGTAATGCCTCGTGATAAATTGACCAGATAAGTAAGTGAGTTTACTTCTTTTTAAGGCATAAATTTATGATTTTTTAGCTAATCTGATTAATGCAAATAAATAGGTAGTTTATATCAAATTTATATCTTTATAGCTATCAGATTTCGATTTTGAAACAGTTAATTATCTTTTGAAAATATTAATTTTTTTTAATAAAAACTAAGAAAATTGTGCATTTCGCGTAAAACATTCGGTAGCTAAGGCACCGTTTCTGCAGCAGCACCATCGGTTAATATTAATTGAGGAAGTCCATATTATGCTATCTTGTAGAGGAGGCTAAGACGAAGAGATCAAGCTATAATAAGCCCATTTAAAAGAATGTAAAATTACTGTTTTGCCCGAAAAACTAAGAAAATTGTGTATTTCGCGTTAAGATTCCATAGCTAGGGCACCGATTCTGCAGCTGTACTAACAGT
>UELU01141308.1:0-21541 GCA_900490025.1 Megastigmus dorsalis
CTATTGATATGCCTCTTTTTATGACAATCGGTTCCAGCAATTTTGCATTTACAGAACCGTAAGTGTTTATAATTGATTCTGAAAATAATAGATTAAGTTTAATAAGCGATCATAGATAATGTACAATAGTATTCAGTTCATGCGTATTATGTATATATTCATGTGTAAAACCGAGTATTGGCAAAAATAAGCTTTCCCGAACTTTGCTTCATAGAAGTGAATTTAAGAATCACTTCTCTTTTAAAAAATCTTTTCAAATAACTTCAAGCGTACCACTGGAAATCCATAACTGTGGCTGCCAAAGCAGGACCTGCTCTGAAAATCATTACATGGCAGTGGTATTACCTGAAGTTAGGTTCAGGCTTGCCTGGCTATGGACCAAAGCATCTGACCAGGCATGCCAGGGGGGTTATTCTCTAACTATCTCACTGGTGAGATAGGCATATTTCTCTTTAAAGAAGCGCTCCCCTGATTCTCTAACTATCTCACTTGTGAGATAATCTGTTTTGACCAATCGGAGCGCTTCTTTAAAGAGAAATATGCCTATTTCACCAGTGAGATAGTTAGAGAATAACCCCCAGAGCCCATTTCTACTCGGGGGCAGTTTCCATGCGGTGGGTTTCCGTCCGTCTATCTGTTACTATGTTCAGGGCGGTGCGAGACCCTAACACCCCATGTTATTATTATACTATTTTGGAAATCACATTTGGCGCGAACACATTTCTTGATCACGTTTCAAACAATTGGCGTCACTGAAAAACGGTTATTTGTCGGCAAATACAATTTAAGTAAGTACATATATCATCAGTTCTTCGACATTTACATTCAATACTAAGAAAAATCATAGAATTTATAATTTAATAAAGAATTAATAATGTAACACCGCAATAGTTGTTAAGGTTATATATTCAACTTTGATCTCTTACATTACTTGTGACTTTAAAAATTAAATGTCTAATTTAATCAGTAGTATTTAATGCCAAATTTTAAATGCATCTAATACTTATTCGATAAAGTGTATATTGAAATTTAAAAATTATATAGATAAATAAAATTTTAATAATAATTTCAAGGTCAGACTCGGTTGCTGATTGTAATACTTTAAGGCTTTTATTTAATAATTAACATTTATAAGTAGAGTAAATTGTGCATTGTATTTTACTTCCCAATTTTTAAAGCAATATGGATGAAGGAATAGCAGCTCGTTTAAAACCATTTGTGCTCAGTAGTAATGATGCTCTCGAATTCAAATTAGTTCGAAATGTAAAAGATTTAGTAGATGACAGTGCTACATTTAAACCTGATATGTCCCATCAGGTATTTGGAGATAGGTGAGAATGTATTACATTAACAAGAATATTTATTCTTTACAAAAAATATTTTTGCAAATATTTATAAATACTTATGTATTTAAGAGTTTTTTTCAATTCAAGACTTTTTATGTAATCTTTTAGTGAAACCATATTTGGATATAAGGATCTTAGAGTGAAATTGTATTATACTGCTGGTTCTTTAGAAACATATTTAGGTATGACTTATTCGGAAAAAGTGAACAAACTTGTCTGTGAAGATGTTGAACCTGATGAAGTTTTACAAAAAGTATCTGAAAAACTTGCACCTAATGTACATGATAATTTGGATTCATTTGTAAAATCTCTTTCTAACGACAAGGAATTTGAACCTCCTGGAGAACTTATATATTCATTCTCTATGGAAGGTATGTCATGAAACTATTAATTTTAATGCAAATTAATTTTTATTCACATATGTTAACTTAGAAAAGTATATGGTTACATTATTTTACTTTTTATGACTACTTTTAGATTTAGGTGATGTAAGAATTTTTGAAGTATATAAAGCAGATATGAATTGTAAAATGTTTAAAGAATACCATCAGCGCCTACAAACTTTCCTTTTATGGTATGTGGATGCTGCAAATTTCATTGATATTGATGATGAATTATGGCATTATTTCAATGTGTAGGTTACAATTTATATACCATTTTTTTTTTAAATTAATAATATTACCACGAAACTTAACATATCTTAAAAATTATGTAGATATGAAAAATATACAGCAGAAGGTGAAGTACGTTACGCTACAATTGGTTTTGCAACTGTTTATCACTATTATGCATATCCGCGTCATATAAGGCCTCGCATAGCTCAAGTTCTAATATTACCTCCCTTCCAAAATATTGGTCTTGGAAGTCAATTATTAACAGCTATATATCGCGAATATGTTAAATGTAAAGATGTAAGAGATATTACAGGTAACTCTTGCTCCCATTACAATTTTTCAAAATAAAATATAATTCTTTTTCTTTATTTATTATTAATTTAACGTTTTTTAAAATAACTTATTAATTTTATAGTTGAAGATCCTTCAGAAAATTTCCAACGCTTGAGAGATTATGTTGATTGTACAAATTGCAACACATTACCTAGTTTTTCAAAGGATAATCTGATGAAAGGTTTTAATAAAAGTATGGCTAATGAAGCAAGAGAGAAGTTTAAAATTAATCTGGTACAACCTTTTTTAATTTTAGCAATTATTATATTAGCTTTATAACTTATAAATGAATTTCTTTTTATTCTAGAAACAAGCTCGTAGAGTTTATGAAATTTTAAGGTTGAGAGTGACAGACTTATTGAACGAATTTGAATATCGTGATTATCGTTTGGATATCAAGAAAAGACTTAATATCCCGTATAAAAGGGAACAAAATGATTTAAAAAAACTAGAGGCAGCAATGAAATCCAGTGATGAAAAACGTCCTAGCATTAGTCTTCCAATACAAGATCAACGTATTCATATTCTTGAGAAGGAATTTCGTGCTTTAGAAGAAGAATACAAAAGAGTTATCAAAAGGTTGGACACGTTTTCTGATTAATAAGCGGATTAAAAAAAAAAGAGTATGACGGCGTCTTGTCTTTTATTTTTCTATTATTTAGATAGTAACGTTAAACGGCTTACTTTTTATGTGCTCTTTAAAATTAATTTATTAAAGAATAAACATTTATATCGTTCATTCTTTATTTTAAAAATTGATTCATATACATTATCGCAGATAGGAAATTGTTCTTTTGACGAGAGCGCTAAGCGTTTAATAAATGTTCAATCTTATAGTACAGCGTGCTGCTTATTTAATAAACTTTTTTACGTTTCCTTATTTTTATAATTATTGGTTAAATCTGTTATTGCGCAAAAAAAATGTAAATACTCGCCTCATCTGAAAACTATAAATGAAAAGAAACAGATCAAACCACACAACCTGAAACTCATCTTATATTTTTTTAATTACAGTATTAAATATATTTAAATGAAATGTTTAATTACTGTTATAACTGTGTAGAATTCAGACAATTGAATAAAAAAAAAGTAAATACCTAGTCTGCTTAATTGGTAATATATATATATATAACACCATACCTACCATGCATACAAAGAAATTAAATTTATAAATTTTGTCATTTCTCAGCTGTAAATGACTTTCAATATTATGATTAAATATTAGATTTAAGTAAATTTAAATCAGAAAATTTCTGTGCAATCAATTGATTTAAAGAGATGTAAACCTACAAGTGCCAATTTAAGATTCTTAAATTTTTAATAAAGAACAATTAAATATCAAAAAGAAATTGGACATTTCTTATTATTTACTTGAAGAAGATATTTAAAGAATTTTATTCCAAACTGAACTCTAAAGACCATATTATTAACCAAAAAATCGGGACAAAAGTATAATTTTTTACATTTCTAATGAAACTATGAAATTGAGATGTAATAATATATGACTGGGAGAGAATTTTTTTGAACATTTTTTCAATGGAAAATCTTATCTTTTTTATTAATATAATATTTGAAGTATTTTTTAGTTGTATATAAGAATATAAGAAATAAAATAATCATTTGATAGAAACGATTTTATATTATTTTTCAATATTTTTATTAATAATAATATTAATTTGTTAGTTTCTTGATAGAAATGAACATTTACGAAACAATTATGAATTATAAAAATACTCAAAATATACCAATGATAAATTTATTTAATGTTAAATAAGATAATTGGGTTTAAAATAAAAGATTCTATGATAATTCTAGGTGCATTAATGTATTAGTAAATCTTATCGTTCTAATCGCAAGACAATAGGACTTCGGAGTGTTTCACAAGCATGATTAATAATAACAGAATTGAGACTTCCGTTATGTTTATATATACACCGTATATACACGTACTGAATTCTGAAAGTATGAATGTAGGTATACACTCAAGTATATACGTGATAACAGACGTGAAAATAGTTGGGGCCTTCGCCTTCTTTCTGCTGTGCTATTAGTTCGAAGCATATTTACGATACATCAATATTAGCATATAGATAATACTTACATAAGGATTTCATGGTATATTTATTTAAAAAGTTGATCTATGCTAAGTTTGGATTTAATAAAGGACACGTTTTACAAAGTGTTACAGACTTTTAAAGTACAATGGTTTATCGTGCAATTTTCGGAAATGAAAGGGATAAGTAACTATTCAGATATTTAAAATGCTTTAACACGGAAAGTCGTCAGTTAAAAACAAATAGGATACGATTATACATGTACGCAAAGCAGCTGCACCTAAATCGGGTGATAGTTGTCATCCGTGCCAGAAGTCCGTGCTTTACGCACTTGTATCGCAAATAATTATGCTATAAAAACCTGAATTGTTACTTGATTGTTGAATTGAAGTTGAAATTTAGTTCGATCTCGAACACCATGTATTTTTATCTCTTGATTCCAAATTCTACCCCGCAATAAAATATTCTAAGAAATTCCAAAGATTCAAAACTTGTATTTTCTCAATGTATATACTTAAGTATATACATCTTTACTTCGTATTGCAAAATATATCTGATTTTCCTTTACTTATTTGCAAGACGATGTTGAGGATTGTATAAATAATGAATACATTATTAGGATTTGTTTGATGTAAGTAGTTATAGTGGTAGTTATAGTAAGTAGTTATACCACTATAACTACTGATGTATAAAAATTTATTAATGCGATCGTATTAATATATATATATATATATATTTACAATTTACAATACGTAGGTTCGTGTCAAATTATTTTTTTTTTATTTAGATATTAAAGTAATTCTAGTTTCAGTGTCATTTTGATTGGGGAATTCACTTATGCTGACGTTTCAAGAGGTTTCCTGAATCCGTACATTTCTCAAAAATGATAGTAAGTTTGAGAAAATAATAGTTATAATATATTTTTTGCATAAAATATGTGTACTATTAAGTACCTCCACATCTTTGACGGCACTCAGCCTTTTTTCGGGATAAGACTTTGTAATTCCGTCTTTGCCATAGACCACTATAAAAATATAAATAAAGGATATCAGAAACTTTTACCAGATATTTATTCAAACTAAAGAAAGTATTTCTTACCATTGCACCGTTGGTTGCACTCGAATTCTTTTTCTGAGTAGACTACAATGGAACCTGAAAATAAAATATATTTTAGTTAAAGATATATAATATACTTAGAATAATTGACATTATTATTAAAACTCTTACCATACTCAGCTGAGAATTTCTCTGCAAACCAGGAAAAACAAAGAAATTAATTGTAAAATGCGTAACTTATAATATAGTATTAAGATGACTAATTGAATAATATTAATAAATATTTGGATTTCAGAAAGAATCACTTTAAAAAATTGTTATAATTTATCTTCCTTCTGTGGGTAGAGTTTTCTGTATTCTGTACATTAAAATCAAACTTCACATTTATACTTATTCATAAATGGAATTCTCAAGTCATGTACTCAAACTTACTATTCTTGCCAAATTTTTCTGAAAGATAAATATTTAGTAATATATTTTTAAATGAATGCTGATATATTTTAATGAATGAAAAGTTAATTGTCATAAGTTTTAAGTATATAATATGCAAATACCTTTACAATCTCTCAAGCAATCGACGAATTGTTCTGCATACTCAATAACATGTTCTATTTTAGCGTCTGGAAGCTCAGTCAATTCTAAGGTAGAAAAATTTAATAAATTTTTAAAATTATTTTAAGTAAGGCAAAGTGGCAATATTAAAACATTTTTTTTTATACACTATGCGAGAAGTTCGACTTCTCATTCGAGAATATAAGTAAGTGTGTGAGAAGTAGTCAATTACTGCACTCCTTAAAAAAGGTGCTAGACGTAAGACAAGCATGCGAGAAATAATCACTTGTCGCATACTGTTTCGAAAAAAAGTACCGTGAAGGCCGTAGATACTGATAAAGCAAGCGTAAACGTGCAGTATTTTTCATATCTTAGACGAATAGCATGAGAAAGTAAAAATTTTTCATTTTATTTAACTTTATTTAAGTTTTATCTTTAATTTAATATGTTTAAATAAAAAAATATACTATCTAATAATTAAATTACGGTTAATATTAACCTGTCTTCCGGCACAAAGTCGGGGTCGTGACCGTTATCGAATGTATTCTCGACGGTCTCTGCCGTCGAGAAGACATCATCAGCCGGCTCCGATATATACAAAGGGTCCTGAGGACCCTGCAGATCTGCTGACGGTGATTCCGGAGAATCAAACTCCTCGGGTATATCTGTAAGAATAAAACATTATAAATAATTTAAAAAATATATAATTAATATTTTAAATTTGTAACTAACCTTCAGGAGTGCGCTCCTCCTTTAATGAGACATCCAACACCTGTCCCTCCTCCGACACCATTAAATGTATTCAACGAGGAATACAGTTCCATTTTAAAGATCATGGATAATTTGGACATTCGTATTGGGACTCAATGCAGAATATTTGCTGAAAATACGGACCGTGACCGGATAGCTCGGCAGAACCGGCGCAGCTTAAATGAGTCAAAAGAAGCTCGACTAGCTCGAAAGCAACAAGTTCTTCAAGAAAATGCATTATTTGATGAAGCTGAAGGAATATTGTATGCGCCAGGGATCGCAGATTAATCGGTAAGTCACTAAAATCAGTAGTTTTCATGTGTAAAAACTTTAAACGCGTTTTTCTAAAAACTACATTTTTTGAACTTCTCATTTAAAAACTAAACGACAGAGTTTGCTCAAACTTTCCACGAAGTTACTGTATCGTATTGTTTTCTATTTATACCTAAAGATTTAAACTTTTCTTATTAAAAAAGTAATTTTTTAAACAAAAATATAACAAAAAAAAACGGTGAAAAATTGTACTTTTTTTTTAACAAGATATCGAATTTACAATTTTGTAATTTTTTATGCATTTGTAGGTAAGCATAGAGCGAAATTATACTACTAATCGAAAACTGTTTCTATTTTTTGTTTCAGATCACCCAAAAAAATTGTAAAAATTATACGACAATTGCAAAGTCGCTCGTCACTTTGCGAACTACGGCGCCGCATAGCACCGCCATTTTTTTTTTTTTTTTTTTAAATACAAAATCATGTAGATTTTAATTATTGTATTTATATTTAGAGTTCTTCGCTAGCATCATTTTCTCGAGGAGATGTTGCATCACCAGCGTTAAGTATGTCTTGCCTAAATGATCTGTATACAGTATAGTAAGTATATCGTTTGTAGTGATTGAAATAAAAGTGATTTTTTACTACAACCACGCTTTTAAATAGTATTTCGGAAACACGTGTAAACAGGTGCTATAGGCTAATTATACATTAAATCATTATGTAGCTATAGACTTTTAATTTTTAACACAAAATTTTAGCCACTTGTGTAAATACACTTGTGATATATTTTTGTATTTGTATAAGGTACGAGTGAAGTGGAAATACAACTAATTACATTTTAGACACGATTACTGATAAAATTTAAGCATATTCGATACGACACGATGCAACGCGACGTAAGTCGAGGCTTTAAAACATTTTTAACAAAAAAATTGTATCTGTAAGAAAAATGTTATAGAAAATCGGTTATAATTTTACATGTAATTATAGCTGTTGTACAGTAACTTATTGTTGATAAATTGATTTTAAGATGAAAACTACATTTGCAGTTGTTCAATGTTTTATTTATTTTTCAAAAAGCCTCTTAGTAAGGCATTTGTTCATTGCAATAATGGATTTTTAAATTTTTTTTATGTCTATATAAGTATATAGTCAAATTTAATAAGTTATCATGTATTGATTGAAGACTAGCTTGCGATTGATTAGCAACGTAAAGTAACTTATTATAATGACGTATTTTCGATGCGGTTTGCAGGAAACAATTTTTTGTCCGTTAGAGTGGAATTTATTAAATCTTTAAATCAATGATTTTAATATCTTCATAAATTTACGCATATTTGATTAGTAATTATTTCACACGATTCGATTACTTCAAATCCATTAGCTGTTGGCATGGTAAAAAGGAATAGTTTAATCAATATTCTGATTGTTTTTTTTTGTATATTCACGTTGTACGTTCTGTACGAAAAATGTGCTTATGTTTAGGTCCCATAAAATCTGGAAAAACTCTGCTTTTGAAAAATCTTCGTGGGGATAGTATAGATGATGCTTCTTCGACTGTACAAACGAATGGTATTAATCTTTTTAACGTCCGCAATTCAGACGGACACTTTGATCTGGTTATCCGTGAAATTGGAGGTAGTATGGCACCCATTTGGAAGCATCATTTGGATAGGGTAAAAAATTTTTAAACAACATAAATCAAGAAATAATCCTTTGAAATAGTGTACTATGAATTTGTAAAAAAAAAATGTGCATGAAATCGTTTCTTATTTACCAGATATGAAGTCTTTCTTTATTTTATAACAAATTAATAAATTAAGTTAGTATTTTTTTTTATTACACAAATTGATAATTAAAAAATGATTATTTTTTTATATTGTAGGTTTACAAAGTGATTTATGTAGTGGACACAAGTAACCTGTGTCAGATAAGTGCCGCTGGTATTTTGTTTTATTCATTGCTCGTCGAACCGAAGCTAAGGCAGGCAAAATTCGCTTTGATTTTGACAAAAATGGACTTGTCTTATCGCCAAATGAGGAACGAGGCACTACTCATGCTTCATTTTTCTCGCCTGCAGAGAGAAGTACACCAAGAAATCACTGTCATCGAAGCTAGTGGAGTTACAGGACAGGGTGTTGATAAGCTTAGAGAATGGATTTTCGATCCAGTCACTCTGGCTAATGCAAGCCGCCGATAAATATGAACGCACAATGAAAATATTTTTTAAAATTATATTTTGGTTGTTGTATCGCTCTAATTTAATATAACACAGACTTTTAAAAAATTATTCAGAATATAGTTAGGGGAAAAATCTCCATATAATGAGATCATAATTTACATTGAACTTACGAAGATATAAAGTTTACGTTACTTTACAAATTTTAAGTATTGATTTAGTCACGGCTCATCAGGACTTTGTGTGAATTATGTATAATTAACATATGCCATGACATTGCGATTGGTTCTTACATATTTACACAACTTATGAGTACTTGAGTACACTCAGTGGATCCTTATGTGAATGAGCTTAGGCACTAGAATTAAATAAATATTCTCGAGAAACATTTTATCGCAACGTTACACAATTAATTTGTCTTAATTTTTATAACGAAAACGTTAAAACGTAAAAACGTTAAGAAATTGCAACTTAGTGTATCCTTGTAAGATCCTCAACAATTTTGACCAAGTCATCAACTGTTGCTTCCTTTTTCATTCCACTACCATCATCGATCTAAAATAAAGAAAACATAATTACGATACTATTTACAGAAAAAATTACTATTATAAAACATTTAATATGTTTGAAACTACTTACGACTAATCCCATCGCAACTTCAGCCATTTTTTCATGATTCAAGTCCAAGAAACTTTCGATTAAATCTCCATCAATAAAGCCTTCACTTTGTTCAATCTTTAGGTCTGTATTGAAACTTCTCCAAAAATTATGTTCGATTTTACCTACGCTTTTGATAACGGATGTTAACCTATCTTCTAAATTACGGAGGAATTCGTAAAATGTTGATGGAATCTGTGTAACCAGGCCAATTGCACCACTAACTGTACCAAAAAGAACACAGCCATGGGTAGGTGTACTTGATTCACCTAAATGCTGCATAACTAGGGATCCATGTCTAAAAACGTTTACCATATCACCTAAATGAAATTGTCCTACTTCTTGCATCTGTTGTCGCTCTTCTTCAGAAGTCGCAGCACTGCGCAAAAAACAAATATTTAACGATTAGAATAATTTACAAATTGATCATATAAAATTAGCATTTAAAATTCGATTATTCAGTCTTACCTATCTTTTTGACATACGAAAAGATTAAAGCAATTTTCAGCTCCTAAGAATGTATCATCATCTAAGATTTCAATGGAAGTCATCCAATTGGGATTGTAATCCCTAGCAATTTCTTCAAAACTGCCTTCCATAGTTTTATACTGGAGTAAAGTTACAGATCTCATTAAATCACCTACAAGTACAAAATCGCCTTTTGTCTTTAAATATAAAGCTATGATATTGTTAAAATGACTGCACTCTAGCCTCAATTCTTTTTCTGCGGTCCATTCAAATAATCTGACTGTACTGTTGATACTGGCTAAAAGTTTTCCATTAAATTCAACTAGAGAGTAGCAGGAACCTTTAATTTCTTTTTCAGCAACCTAAGTAGTATATAGAAATTTGTTTAATAATGTCTTGCAAATTTTCGATTTAGAATTTTTCAACCAAATTATTTATTTTGTTACCTGTGTCAATTTTCCATCATTCCAGTGATAAAGTAAAATTCTACCCATTTTTGCTTCAGATTCATCAGGATTGATTAATGCAGTACCAACAATAAAATATGGAGTCGGATCTTCACCTAGTTTAGTAGAAATTAGTGACAATGCATATTCAGTTGGCATTAAAGTGTGGGCATGAAGTACTTCAAAGGTATGCTGGTCAACAATAAGCAGATTATGAATTTCAACTTCTTGACCAATGTCACTTGCTGTGTTGCTTGGTTTATTATGAGTTGCAATATGACTACTGTTTGACACTGAAGCAGCTTGTGTTGAAGCAGAGGGCCTGACAATATTCACTCCACTTCCTTCCTGAATATCAACACGTAATGTGATCACTCCAAAGGTTTGAGTACTTTCTTGATATGCGATTCTTCTAGGAGATTCACCAAGAGGAACTGTTCTGATGTGAAGTTTTTGTATTTCATCTATTGTTCCAATTGTAACTGAAAAAAGAATAAAATTTAAATTTCGTATTTGAATAAAATAAAATGTAATATAAAAAAAGTATGAAAAAATTAAAATTTTTGTCTATAATCGATTAAATTTTCAATTTATTTACCTGTACTGTCTGTTGCAAGAGCTAAGCTATCTGAATACGACTCTGCATTCAAGGAACACATGTGATTGACTTCTTTTAAATTTACATTACTAAATACAAGTTTATGATTGGAGCTGTAAATAACTGTGGGTCTATCAGAGCATGCAAAAACATTTGTAGTTGACAAAGATCTGAATGTCCTCAGAACAGTTGGTTGCGTACCAAGAGTAACTTTTTTTTTATCGGCTAACATTCCATTTTGTTTATTGAGAGTAAAATAGTACATGCTACCATCACCTAAAGCACACAAAAGGTATGTGTTTCCTTCAAAACATGTCATTAATATAGATCTTGGTATTATTTCACCACCAAGTAATTCTTTGTTAATTTCTTCCAGTTTAGGTAAAGTTAAAATGCGTACAGATATATCTGTCCACAAACCTACAGCAACAAGCTTTGCTTCGCTGTTTCCATCTAATAGTGAAATATCCAGACATGCAACTTCATGTTGAAGAGTAGTAAAACCTTTTGAAACGATTTGATTGGAATCAATTTCTAAATAAAATAAATCATTTCCAGTTGCACAAAGTACCTGGGTACCATTACATGCTACTACACTGATAGTTTTCTTATTGTCTGGTTCCCATTCAGAAATAACAGATTTAGTTTCATTAGATACAAGTCTTGCAGAAGTTCGTGTTATTTGTATAATTACATCATTGGACACATTTCCTGTGTGAAAAGTTTGTTCATCAGCTACAAATCCTGGAATATCTGTTTCTTCAACTTCTTCTCCATTTAACATTAAAATTCTTGTTTGGCCAACAAATGATAATACCAATGTATTATCAAAATTACCACCACCAACCTTTAGTGCCCACATTCCTTTTATTCCAGGCAAGTCAATGCTTGCATGTTCTTGAATACCAATTCCATTTCTAATGATTCTCAATGATCCTTCTTTAAAAGCTCCGGAGCAGGTGACTATTTGACCTTGACCTTGTCTTTCAAGATCCACAACAGCCATATCTACTATAGGAGCAAGATTTGTAAAAGTCTCCATAGTAACACAATAGGAACCATTTTCATCTGCTTTAGTGATTAATTTTATTAATTGTGAATCACCCAAGCGACTGCCAATGAATATCACTCCATTATCCAAATACGTAATGCATTCTGGAATGCTAACTTCACCAAGTAATTCTACTTTTAAATCTTTAACTGCTAAACTGCCATCTGCTTTTTTATCTTGCTCTAAAAATAACATGAATAAATGTCCAGCCATGTCTCCTAAAAGATACCTAAGTCCTTGATTGTCTACTTTAGCATAGCATGTGATTGTACTCTGTTTAATAATTGGTGGCACTACTGTTACATAAGTAGTACCATCATGGTACAAAATACTTTCTTGACCTATTATAATAGCACCACAGATTGGTGAAGGTACTGGAATAACCATCATTGCTTCACGTTCAACATTATCTTGGCGCCATGGGATTTTTACAAATTCCTTATCTCTTAAAGAAATTTCATGAGTTTTTACATGTCTTCCATTTAAATCTTGATGAATCAAAATCAATGTTGGATTTGTACATCCATGTAAAAAGTTTACATCTTGAACCTAAAAATGTTTTAAAGAATTAATGATTTGATTATTTTAAAACAAGTCACTGCCTAAGGGCCACCAACCATATATCATGTACCCTGTATCGTGTATACATGGTTGGTCGTCCCTGGACAGTGCCTTAAAATCAATAAATAATTTTTATTTGTTACATATAACAACCTTATACATAAAAATTGCTATAACTTACATTTTGTTCATCCATACGTATAGAAGATGCTTTCAGTTCTGCATTATCCTTATCAAGAGGAATAATCTTAAATAAGCCATCGTAAAGTCTGAGACCGATCACCCTTGCTTTGGGATCAATTACAGCTTTTATTCCTGTTTCAGATGCTTTGCCAATTCTGTCAGCAACATTACCATGGGCTTTTGTAATGATCTCAATATCTTCACCTTCTCCAATGCATTCCAAAATCATGGCATTGTATCTGGTTGTTAATAAAAACAGAAGGTCTTTTCTTTCGTGCTATAGCATTGAATTTTTTATTTAGGTAAGAGTTAAATATCGAATCCATATTAAATAAGAGTAAAAATGTTTGTTGCAAACTAACCTGCGGCCTGAAAAATTTAACGACAGCAATCTTGCCATAAATGCCAACTTCCTTGAGAGGTCGAAGCCCTTCAGGCGTTACGAGATAAATTTCGAGCCTCATGTTTTTTGCCAAAATTAAATTCAAGTCCGTGGGTGACGTAAAATTACCTTGGCATAGAAGATGCAAAATTAGTCAAATTGTAGGCTTGGATTTGTACGCGAGGACATTCTTTTGAAGTAGAAAAAAGAGGTTAACTTACCGGTCACGCAGGCCGTGACTGCCGTAGGCTTGTGGGCCGTTACCACGTAATGGTGTGCCATTGTTTTCATTATATTCTTTATTGATAATACTAAAAAACCATCGAAAACCTAGACCAAATCACTTATTTAATTATTCTGTAAATCGCGATTCGCACAAAAACGAAACACCGACTCTACCAGTCTATGCCACTCTTGACTCTACTCTCCAAGTCGTGTTTTCAATTTCACTCACGCTAAAGTTGCAGCGATTTGAAGAGTGCTGCGTGTGAGATGTAGCGTCATGCTAACTATGCGAGGCCAGTAGGCCACCCAGCGGCCAGCGCGTCCACAACTCTAGTGCAAGCTGTGTAAGGGCGGCGGGCGCAAGCACATGCGAGCGTCTTGAGATCCTGCACCTCCTTTTTCTGAAAGAGTGGAGGTAGAGAAATAGGAGCCCAGGTAGCATGCTGTCAATTGTCATCAATTAGGTATAGGGGTTAAATACGGAAGACGGAACCCGTAGCCGTGGCGTATAGGGGACGTATAGGGCCTAGGGGTCATCTCACGACTCGCACTGTGGCGCTACTCGCTAGTGTGAAGTGTCGTTCCAACTTGGAACATGTTCCTCATCGTACTACTTGGAGTAATATAGACACTAATGATTAATGAGTAATAATTTAAGTGACTGGTAACTTGGTAAGCCGGAAAATTTTGAATTTTCTTTTTTTGAGACTTCCGATTGAGAAAAGTAGATCTCGCTAAAATTTCTAGAATTGTGGATGGGATTTCATGAAATTAATTGAACCGTGTACCTATGTAATTTTTGCATCATTACCAAGGTGTTAATAAAGTGAGAGAGTTCTTTCCAAAAATTAGTCTCTATTTTTATTAATTTCGATAAATGCGAGAACAGGTAAGGTAGGAATCTTTCTGACCATAGCACATTCCCAATCCCCATTGACCCGATGCAATACTTTCAAATTTCAAAAATAATTAAAAACGACTAAGTACAGTCTACTATTTACCATTATTACTTATATTGTTAAACACTATAAGCACAAATTTTAAAATTAAAAATATTATTCGTGCAAAATGTGTAAGTAAAAGTTGGCAGTAATTTATAGATAAAAATATGTATAATTAATTAATTTTTTCATACTATTTAGGTTTTCTGTATAAATATTTTAATTAGAAAGTTTGTTCAATGTTGAACTAAGAAAATTTAATATTTTAAGGTTATGAAAATATATTTTTTGAATCCTATATGTATATCCTATATATTTATAGGTACCTTATAACCTTGTGACTTCGCCGACTCGACCTTTTTTGCAAGACTGTTCTATGTATAGAGGTTATGTTATGCGAAAATATAGGAGCAGAAATGTCTTCCAAAGTTCCGACGACTATACGATAATGAAAACGACATGTGACATAAAACTATGAAAATACGTGATATTTTACGATACTTATTTTTATAAATAATAAAAAGGAGATCTCTAAAATAGTATTAGTAGCTACGCAAGAAAATGGAAAAGGAAAAAACGCAAAATATTTTTGAGCAATTTGCTACTTTTATGGAACATGATACAAGAGGAGAAGAAGTATTTGTTTGTTTTGATAATTGGTACCGTTTTTTTGTATTAAATTATGAATTAATGTAATTCATGGTTTCAGATACTTACCTATGGCATTGCAAGCATTGGTTTATTAGCTGCATTATACAAAATAAGGCCGGTATGTAATTTAATTATATAATTGTTTACATAGTGATTTTTTATTATGATTAAAGAGGGAAAATGTAATTATTTTTATATTTAAATTTTAATGTTTATATAATATAGCTGTATATAGTTTGCTAGATTCACTAGTCCATCCGATGTACCTCAACATTTTTTTAAGAAGAAAGTTTTACTCGAGGGTATAGTAAAAAATGTAGAGCCTGGTGAGCAACCATATCTTTTAGTAGATCATAAGCCAATAATTCCTATACCTAGAATTGGGAAACCAAAATATTTACCTGTTAAAATAGCCGGAGTAAATGTAACTGGCAATGGTAGGTCATTATCAAATATGCTAATTTTTTCAGAATGTTTACAGTACTGATCCAATTTATATTTTAGGTCTTAGTTGGTTACAGGCTGTAGTTAAGGAGCAAAAAGTAACACTTTTACCGATACTTAAAGATAATAAATTTTTAACTTGTATTGTAATAGTGCCTCAAAAAGATAAGGTATGTAATCCTATTCAGTAGAATTCATCAAAAATATTTTACATTGGTAATTATTCATTTTTTTTTTGGATTATTTAGGAACCTATATCTGTTGGAAAAGAGTTAGTGAAAGTAGGATTTGGTACTGTTCAAGAAATAGAGCCTATTTTATCAACAGATAAGGATGTCAAAGTTTATCAGAGATCTCTACAAGCTGCTCAAAAATGGGCAGAACGCAAGAGAAATGGTATTTGGCAGCTCAAGTACTCTCCAACCATTTTATGGAAAATTAGAAATAATCTTGACAATAAGTTAAAATCAATACTTCCAGGTCCTTTAGCAAGATATCTTAACATTTAATATAGCTTTAGATTAAATATAGCTTTATATCTTCTAATAATGCATTGTGATTAAGGTGATTTATATATTTGATTTTCAATTGTTAATAACTGATCAAATCATCTTAAATTAATGAAGATAGATAGGATTATATTTATACTGAAAGTATATATTTTGTAATCTTTAAAATTATTAATAAAGTTTAAATATTAATGTAAAATAATAAGCATTTGTGAATGGGTAATAAATTGATTGAATTAAGTCATTTAGATACTTATAAATCGCTTTTTATTGTTTCACAATGAAATATACAAATGGATGAGTCTAGATAACTAACAAGGTTGAAGATGAATTATTTCATCTCGGCCTTTTACAATTTTTTCAATCAAGCACCAGCAACAACAGTTTATTTTTAGTAGTTCTCTGTGATTTTTTTCTAACTTCTTTTGACATCATTTCACGATTTTTTTACGCACTAAAGTTCTAGTAATGAATTACGCATATCTTACCTATGAAAAGTGCAAGTCTCTTTGGTTGGTCTTTTTAAAACAAATTTAAAATCAGTGTTTCATTTTGGTAATAATTTTATTTAGATATTTGTAGAGTACTTTCAAAAAGAAGCTACATTATGATTTTTTTGACAATTTCGTTTTTAAGAAATTTGCAATAAGCAAGAACTGGCTAACGAAAGATCTTTTTAAAAAACCTCATAGCATTTTTACCAAATTGTGAGATTAATGTGATTTTTCATGATATTAATTTCATGATGCTTATACTAGTTATTTTAGCAATGTATTTGTACAGCTCGAAGGACATTGCAAGTTTCGTATAACTTGGCATATTTCTCAAAGATGAAACTGCTTTGTTGTATCGTTTCAAAAGAATAAATTCATTCACGAGTAGAAAAATGAATTAGCTACGTCCTCTTTGTAACACGTGTGTGTTTCTATAAGAAATGTACAAATTTCCAGTGTGCTTCGATTGGAACTGATTTGTCATATATTTTTTGCACCTATTTCGATTTCTTTTTTTTTTCAACTATAATAAATACAATTAATCAACGCTTTAATATTTTACAGACTAGGATTAAATAACAGTATCAATAATTCATAAATTTCTACCAAACATAAAACGAAACTTGTCAAAATGCAATTTTACAAGCAGCAAGACTTATCCGTTTTAAAAGCCCGCCTCATTTGACTTATACTTAATACTTTTTTATTTATACATAATAAATATGCTCTTGGTTCATTCGCTACGAATTTAAGAATCAATTTTATTTGAATGACTTTTGTTGGTTCGATTCTTCGCGAAGACGCGTACAAATTCACGCCGTAGATTACACATTGCGAAAGTAAGAAAACTTATCGAATTCAGTGTTTTTTCCATTTTACAGGATTTAGATTTATATTTATCGATCCCTGGTTACGAAATTATATTGAAATGCAACTGAGTTATCAATAGTTAAACATATTTTGGTAGACAATTAAAATAAATTATTCATTCAGAATTTGCAGCATTATGGAAAAAAAGTACAAGCTCATGAAAATAAGATTCATTATTTTGCTGGTTGATTTAAAAATGAATAAATTACAATTGTTGATTCAGTGAAATTACAATATTTTCTTTCGACTTTATGCTGACATCAAAGAAGCTGCAGCGAATATCGCATAACAGCTTTCAGTTGAGAAAATCATACAAACATAACGATCTGGCTTCCAGTCAAATAAATTGTCATCATAAGTAAAGACAACGGGCCGTTCGAGTGAAACCTATTCCAAACTGGACGCTTCGCATAAAGATCCCTGTCGAAATGGTCCGATAGAACCGCATGAAAAGGGTGCAGAAACCTCATAACCTATGAGGTTTTTGCACCCGAATTCACACATTTTTATCAGTTTTTATCGGACCTTTTCAACAGGATGCTCGATATCTCGTTTCCTCCATGATCGTTACGATAAAACAAAGCCACGGCGAAAATAGTCATTCGATCATTGAGTGCTGCAGTCGCGGCATAAGCAGCAGCAGGGTTCCAAATAAGTAGGGCGCGTCATCGCATGCGTACGTCGCGGTTCGCTCAGACCTAGATATTATTTTAATAATACAGCATGAGCTCATCAGCCGCTCATAAGCCGTTTCGCGCGCACCGTATGCACTTGGCGTCTGTGTGCAGTGCAACAGTGCAGTAGTGCGCGCATATAGAAAAAGTGTCCGCCGTCGCGGCGACGAAAGTTCCGCTGGTTTCGCGTAATACCTCGTGTACATATATATATATATATATATATACACACATATACATATAAGCATGACTCAGAACTGCGACTCGACTATCGCGTCCTGGGAGTTGACGAAGGTTACGCGTTTCGCGCGCGCGACGGTGCCCTCAGGGGGCGACCACTAATGCTATACAGTGATCTCTTGGATTTGAACGCGTTTCTTGACGCTGCTGCTCGAGCTTCCGCCTCCGCCACCGCTGCCACCGCTGCCACCGCCACCGCCGGCGCTAAGCGAGCTCGAGGTTCTCTGAGGGGGTCGGGGCGGCATGGGGTGGTCCTTCATCTGGCCGCTGCCGGTGCGCATCAATGTGCTAGTGTTGAGGCCGCTCCGACGGTCCAGCTGATCTTGCATGCAGGATTCCTGCATGTGATCCTGCAACGCGTTGATATATGAATCGCCATCCTTCTACGATTACGCAGGTCCACAAAAAAAGTATGTGGTTCTGGGATGGAGACTAACTTTTTCTTATGTATTTTTTCCCGCTGAATCCGAATTTGTCAAAAAATAGGGGTACCGGTGCAAATTTTTAAGCTAATCCAAAAAACTGTTTCGATACATATATACCCTGTTGAAAAGGTCCGATAAAAACTGATAAAAATGTGCGAATTCGGGTGCAAAAACCTCATAGGTTATGAGGTTTCTGCACCATTTTTATGTGGTTCTATCGGACCATTTCGACAGGGTATGTCATATATACACATGTACATGATTTATATATACACACACGTGTATGATATATACCTATATACATATATATGATATATGATATATATATATATCAGTTTTCTCGATTCGCACATTGATGCATTTCCGAACCTTGGGGATTTCTGTGAAGAGCAAGGTGAAAGATTTCATCAGAACATGAAAATGGGGCGTGAACATGATGGCGGACTATTGCTGATATATATATATATATGTATCGAGAAACAGTTTTTTGAGGTTATCTTAAAAATTTGCCCCGGTACCCCTATTTTTTTGACGAATTCGGATTCAGTGGGAAAAAATACATAAGAAAAAATTAGTCTTCGTCCCAGAACCACATACTTTTTTTTTGTGGGCCTGTGTTATTTACTTCTTGCCGCCAATATTATGTTTGTTTTGGGAAAAATTCTCATTATAAATATATATTATATGTATATTCTATTTGAAATGATTTTACTCAGATTTTTTGATTGGATGAGGCAAATTTTTCTAATCCAATGATCGATTCACTGTAACGACACTTTTCCAGGTTCAGTTAATTATATGGTTCAGTTAGTCACCGAGATGTCAGTATATCAAAACCGATAATTAACGGGAAAAGCAGAGTATAAAAATGACTTTTCCCGATAATTAGAAGTTGAAAAAGTTGAAAAAGGTTGATAAACTCATCGTCTATATAGATCCAAGATCTGTCATAACTATAATGAGATATATATATATATATATATGCAATTGAATAAATCAGCAACTGGTGTCTTTATATAGGAAAATAATATTGAATTGACGAACCTGAATAGAGGAGGGGCTCTTTGGCAGGGTGGTGTAGCTCGGCGGCGGCTCTTGCGAGGATCTCGGGTCGTCCCCCCGGGGCTTGATCGGCGACCTGCTGCTCATCGGCAGACCCTCCTGTCCGTTGTTCGAGGCACAGGCCATGGCGGCGCGCTTCTTGTCGCGATCCCTCTGATAGTAGATCCCCGCGAAGATGAGCATATTGAGAACGAGGAGGATGCAGCCTACCCCGACGGTTATCGCGAGGGCCGTAGTGGTGCTGTAATAGTGGCGCGAGGCCAGCCTCTGCAGGAGCTCCGCGTCGTCCTTGCTGTCGTCGAGGATCTCGTTGATGTTCTGGGTGCCGGAGTTCCCGGAGTTGCCGGCGAGGATGGACGGCGACTCCTCGTCGCTGCTCGTGGCGCAGGCCGTGGTCGACGAGGAGGAGCTGAGACGCGTCGTGCCGGGCAACGGTAGAGGCGTGTACCACTCGTCGCGGACTGGCCCTGAAACGCGGACACGTTTACGTTGTTTTATTCTTGTACGACGAATGAAAAGTTTTAATAAGGGAGAGAGAGCTGATGTTGCTTATAGAAATTGAACCGCATGCGCTCTTGAAATGCGCTCTCGTTATGATATTCTGGATACTAAAATTAGTCCAAGACTAATTCCAAGACGCGGTGCAAGAGCCCTGAACCTTTGGGTTTAACAAAGCTAATGAATGCGGTTTGTCTATCACTCCGGTATCTAATACCTATAAGCTTACCCGCATAAAAGAGATCGCCCTTTTCACGAAAATGGTGATGCCTCATAGAGACGTCGTCACCAGGCTGATGGAGTTGAGGAATAAGGTTCAGCCACACTGCCATCTTGTGTCCACGATAATGATTCTTCATCTTTGGCTTCAGAGCTAAGGGAAAATTTAATTCTTTATAGGTAAGTATATGTCAATATGTAGACTTGGCTGCATCAAAGTGATTTATCGATCTCTAACCACGGCAACGCATCGAGCTGTCTAATTCTCAAGGATACGAGTTAAATAAATGTGGCTTAGCTTTATTAAATTGCAACTTATTTTAATTGTCAAATTATTTTAGTGACCGGTATAATAGATTTTTCTATATAAAGAGAGACATGGGAAGGCTAGGTATTGGAAAGAAGAGAGATGATTATAAAAAATAGTAATACCAATCATGAGGTACTGCTGAGTCCCGGTCTCGTACTTGTCCCAGGTGAGGCCGCGATAGCGGGTCTTCTCCTTGATGGTGCCGTAATCCACGGACTCGATGTTGTGCGGCTCGTTCGGATTTCCCGTCTTGGCGAAGTTGGTGAAGAAGGTGAGCACAGCTTCGGCGACGCCCTGATCCGGGCGTGAGTAATTTTGCGGAAAGAATCGACCGCCCGATATGAGCGGCAGGCCAAGTATGTACGGTATCGCCTCGCCTCGAACGCTACCCAGTCTCTGTCGACATAAGTTATTATTATATGTATTATGCCACCCTATTTCTCTACACACATATATATATATATGTGTGTGTG
>UELU01141311.1:0-14283 GCA_900490025.1 Megastigmus dorsalis
AAGTAATGTTGATGGATTATGATTTAAATTTACATTTAAGAAATAACATCATAACATTACAATCTCTGGTCCATAATCAGCTATCTTCACCGAGATACACGAATATTTTTAAATATTCTTGGTATAAAAGCGGGTATATTAATGAAAAACCAGATAAAACTGATAATCCTGTACAATTTAGATTTGGAGATTCTTGCAATATAAAGTGTGAAGAAACAGGATGTAACAATGTTGCAATAATACGATATGGCTGGTGTAAAAAGTCATTGTGTTTTAACCACTTTTTTGATGATTATCATTTTTGTGAAAAATTTATTGAATAATATGTTGCAATTAACCTATTAATAAAAAAAATTGTAAAACTTATCATGAATAATAATATTTACTCGGGGTAGCTCGTTTACGGCGCGTTTACAGGGGCTAGGAGGGTTAGTTTTTTATTTGTTATTAATTGTTTTGTCATTGACAAATTGTAAATGATTTACAAAGAAATAATAACAAATAATAACTATATTATACGTCCACTTTTTAAAATTAATAATTTGTAAATTTTATTACTTGTTATTTTTCTTTATTACGAATTAATTTTACGTTTAAAAAATAATAACTATTATTATTACTCTTTTACACAGATACATGCAATACAATGCAAAAAATAATCAAAAAAATAACTGATAATATAACTATTATTATTAGTTTCTAAAAAATGAAAATGAAACTATTAAAAACTGTTACTATAGTCGTAAATCTTACATTTATAAATCGTTATTAATTTTTATTGTCAGTTTTTTTTATTTATTATGAAAAGCTAATAATAATTATTATACAAAATTATTACCGCTTGGAACATATTTGTAATTTTTATAAAACATCAATGGCTTTCAAGAAATAAATTTATTTCTCGCCATTTACATAAGGTCTGCTTGCGGTTTCGCAGGGGTGCTTTCTAGGGGTTGGGTTAGGTAGGTTAGTGGTAGGTCGGTTAGTTGGGGTAGCTCGCTTGCGGCGTACACTCTAAACCCCAAAGTAGAAAAATTGACGCAGAAAAGTAGGAATCGACAGATTCCTACTTTAGTGCAGTAGAAAAGTAGAAATTTTAATATTCCTACTTTAGTAAAGTAGAAAATATAATGCCAGTATATGAAAAGTAGAAATATTGATATTTCTACTTTAGTTAAGTAGAAAATGCAATATTCCTACTTTAGTAAAGTAGAAAATATAATGCCAGTATATGAAAAGTAGAAATATTGATATTCCTACTGTAGTAAAGTAGAAAATATAATGCCAGTATATGAAAAGTACAAATATTAATATTTCTACTTTAGTAAAGTAGAAAATGCGATTTTCCTACTTTAGTGAAGTAGAAAATATAATTCCGATATTTGAAAAGTAGAAATAATGATATTTCTACTTTTGTAAAGGATATATGGTCCTAATATACGGAAAAAAACTTAGATATTTATTCTAATATGTATGTCTGTGATAAAATAATTAATAATAACCTAACCTATAAAAATACCTTCTAAAAATAAAATATGGTTTATATTTATAATAAAAATCTTTATTAAATTTTTTTACAACCAACTCTTAGAAATATATATGAATAAATAGCTTCTTTTTTAATTTTTAGTTTTGGGATGCTTTAAAATTATTGAAAACTTCTCACTCGTACCTATTGTAATTTTCAAAATTTCACAAATTCTTTTCTCTGAAACTAAGGAAGATAAAAGAGCTTAATTATACTGTTTTGAAAATGCTTTTTGCTGCACAATATCATGGCATTGTTTTCAATAACTTGCGTATTGATTTTTACTGATAAAAAATTTGAGTGATTGTTAGGAGATAAAATTAAAATTTTGATCATTGAGTATATTCGTATTGTTATGATTTTAAATATCCGTAAATCTACTTATTAATTATATAAATTACTATTATAAGTTAATTGTTATAATTCCTTTGCCTTATCAAAAATTCAATTTTTCTAAATATCGTGGCTCGGTCGAACCTCATCATATATATTATATGTAATGTCCCAAATTATTCATTCAACTAATATTATATATAATATAGAACAATATATATTATTATAGGATTTTGCAGTATTTAATATGGTTTTGATATTTCCGTTGTGCGTATATATAACAATAAGGCGTGGTAGTGTAATGTATTAAATTATGAATTGCCAAACTTTATATATATATTTAAACTAATTTTACGTTGTTGAGGTCGAAAAGCGGGTGCAAGTTTTAGTCTATATCTTCCATTTATACGATTGGTCGTGTGAGCTAAGGCTTTACTTTTACGACTGTAACTTTTTGCGGGGTTCCGGTTCGAATCTCGGCAAAGTCAAATTTTTTTCTTTAAATTTTTGAATATCGTCCGGAATACCATATTTCTTTATATTTAACATTATATCTGCAGCAGAATAAATTAATTCAAATAATAAAAAAGTATGTATTGGTGTACTTAATCACTTTTTTAACATAAAAGATTATTTAATAGTATTGTAAGAATTTACACTTTTCAGTTTATACTTTGCTCTAAACAATGTGCATAAAATAAATTATTGTAATTGGATTAACTGAAGAAAGTATGTATTTTATTCTCATATATAATTCTACCTTTTGCAAATAGGACACTTGGACATAAGTTTTTTTGTCTCGAGTTGAACATTTTGACATCACAAAATAGTTCTTTAATTTTCATATTTTATATTCGATTACTTAGATACAATATAAATGAATTAACGCGATGCTTCCAAGTTAGGAATTATTTTTGCTAAAAATATTCTTAAATATAGGATTATTATAAAAAAAAATAATAAATTAAAAATGACCTCAAGTTCCACGCCACTACCAAACAAACAAATAAATTAAAAATGAGCCTGAGCTACCAAGAATTTACAATGTACTATTTCCTTATAATTAATTATAAATATTTTACAGTAACAAATAATAGTAAAGGGCCTATGTTAATTATTTATAATAACGACAATAATAATCTTTTTATCCCTTTAAAATTCTAAACTCAAAAGCGCCGGACTAACGTGTAATATTTTAGGGTTTAGTTTATATAAATTTCTTCTATCTAAATGTATTAAAAATATGATCGTCCAATAGACACCTTATTCTTTACTCGGCACCAAAAATAAATGTATATTACGCTGGTACTTCATTACCCAAAACCTAACCCATTGCATATTTTGTTCATATTTTGCTGTAGAAATCATAAGATACTACATAATTTGATTTGTTTAACTATTTTGCGCTAAAATTATCTCAATAAACGCGAGCAAAAAATTCGGAAACTCGTTCATAGCCCAAAATATTAATTTTTGGCGATTTCTGGAAGAAACAGCTCTTCCACAATGTAATATTGAGACTTATATGCTTCAAAAATCATAATATACTATAAAATTCGGTTAGTTTAACAATTTTGGACTAACATTATCATAATAAACGTGAGCAACAAATTAGCAACAAAATATTCGTCTTAGAATCATACACTGTTTGTATAATTTCTGATTTTCTCATTTTCGGTCACGGTAGGGATAGCGGTTTTTTTTAAGGGTTTTTTAATTGATATTTCAATACCTAATTTAGATAGAAGAAATTTATATAAACTAAAGCCTAAGATATTACACCGTTAGTCCGGCGCTCTTGAATTTAGAATTTTAAATTGATAAAAAGATTATTATTGTCGTTATTATAAATAATTAACATAGGCCCTTCAAGTAGGTAAGCTAGGAGGATTCTGGCTCAGGGAGGATTCTGGATCAGAGGGGATTCTGGCTCATGAGGCTTGCGCGAAAACCTGCGTGCACATTTAAGCTGCAATTTTTTTTTTACTCTTAAAAGAGCAGATTAACAACATAAATATTTTGAATAATAATATTCAAACGTTTAAATATTTGGTGGCTCTGAAAAGGGCCGATTATAAAATCGCTGTCAGAATCGTCCAAGCTCATGCTACAATCTCTCGGTGCTCTGTCCAATGGTGATGAGACTGTCGGACTCGATGTCTTCCCATTCCATTTCAGAACAGAGAGAGTAGAAAAGTTTCATTAGCTTAACGTTTTGGAGTGCACAGGTAGTACGCTCCGTTGTGGTTTGTGCATATAATCACTGATTTCGGATGGTCGAACTCAGGATAGCCGAATTCCGTGAGATCGGAAACTTTAAAATTGAATCTTTTTAGCCATCTCTTTTTTGCCTGTCCAATCACGTAAACGTTTGTAGCATCCTGTAGAGCTTCTCGAAGTATATTTCCAATTTCGGTATATTCGTGTTGACCCAACTCCCAGGCTAAGCCGTGATAGCAAAGTTCCAGCCACAGATTTTGACGTTTGTACTTCTGGGTTAGTATAATATTGCGAATTGAGAAATAGTTTTAAGTTACTTATGTTGCAATGATCGAACCGACTAGCATTGACTGCTCTTTCTCCCTTTCGATTTGTTTGAAAGCCTAGTATGACGAATCCAAGCTTTTCCAGCTGATTACAAGTCTTTCCAGCCCCACACATGTCGCGTAGAAATTGGTAATACGGGATATTCGTACAAGTCCCACGATCGAAAACACATCGTAATTGGTTTTTCGATGCGACGAAGCTGTCGAATCCTGTACTCGTTAGAGAGTTGTACGTAGGGCATGAGCCACTCGATTCTCAAAAGATCGATCTTGAATTCTTCAAACGCATTCTCAACTAGAGTTTGCACTACTGCATTGATATCGTGTCTCGATCTCGTGAGAATAGTCTTCGGCGAAACCGACAATCATACCGATAGGTATGAAAATGTCGAAATTGCCCGCATCGTTGGTTATTTGCTGCGTTTCCCCCACATCTATCCAACCTGCGTTCTCCTTACTCTGGTTCCGATTGAGCGATGCCCAACCTTTCATGACGCTAGTCAAACCCACGTTCTTGCATCTATCGATTTCTATCGCGTTAATCTCGTACCGGATTTCATCGAAAAGATAGCAGACGCCATTGCTAACTAATTTTGTATTCCGCACCGCTCTTCCATCTGCTTTTGTAAGCCTTCCTACTACGTTATAGAACTGCGCGAAGGTAAAAGGTTCAAGTCTTGATGTTGAATGGACATGCGAATTTCGTCGCTGTTGTTGAAATTTGACGAAGTATACGGTTGATGTGCGTGCACTTCATAGTAAGCCATTGACTCGTCAAATGTTATACCTGACTGTATGTTTAGAACTTCTTCCATTTCGTTCTAGACAGCAAAAGATTAAACACGTAATTTTCTACCAGGGACGATTTTTAAGCCTAGGCTCTTGAGGAACTGAACCTTCTGCCGTGTTATCGCTTTCACTCGCCGATGATGACTGATGCTTGGACGCCATGTAGATCTATTTATATACCCTGCGTTATAAACGATTCCCATTATACTGATTTTACATGTAATCTGATCGTGATAATTTCTCCACGAAAATTAATCAAATTGTGGTCTTGATCAACTAGACGTATTTGTATGTGATCGATACATTTTACGGTGAATGGTAGGTAAATGACGTGCGAGGGAACCTCGATAATTTTGTATCCTGGTGGTACTGCGGGAAAGAATTCGTGAATCGTGTGCACTCTGCGTCCGTTTATATAGGACCCCGTAGTGATGTTACACTCGTTGAATTTTAGAATCGCAACGAGAAGATCGGAGTCGTGAGCGATGTTTGCTTGTATAATGCGAGGAGTAAATCCCAGTACTCGAGCAATAGAATCTTTAGGAGTAAAATCAATTTGATGACTACACTTGATTACATTGAGAAGTGTATTATTATTCGGTTTTAAAGAAAAAGTTATATTCTTATTTAACAATCTCTTATGAAGATATTTATCGATATCATCAATCTCGCAGCTACCTGTTGGTAACTAATAACCTCCTCACCCACGTATAACTTGTTGTTACTAGTATCTATATTAGGTATTGAATTGAAAGTTAAAAGTTCTACTAAACCGAGAGCGTAGTTCTTATTCGATGAGAGTTCGATCGGTGGAAAGTATTGTGCTTCCAAAATAACTGAATTACCCCTTATAGTTAGAGTTAATGATTCTTCCATGACTGTTCGAATCATAATGAATGAAAATTACAGTGTAATATCTTTATATAGCTTGCCGGACAAAAACTTGAGGCATAGATGACCGCAAATGTAAGTATCAAAGTTTTGATATCTCTCGCGATTGTATTTGACTTCGTCAACTCTGAGATACGTCATCAAAACTAAAGGTGGCAGAAGATCTCCAAAACTATCGAAGTAAACGACATTATTGCCACCTTTACGGTAAGCAAACCAATACGTGCCGGGGCCGCTCGCATCATCCAAATTCACGATGCCCGATTCACGATAGAGAGGTCCGGAAGCTGGTAACTCATTTCGCATAAACACCCCTCTGAAGCTTGGAATTTTTAGACTTTTCGCATATTTTATCAAGTCAGCGTCTGTAAGTTCTCTTCGAGGTAATTTTACATTGAACTTTTTTTTTTAATCCTTTTCCCGGCTTGAGGCGAAGACCAAATCCTTTCTTATGTGGTTTGAGGTAAAGACCTTTACCAAGAGCACATTTACTCGGCATTGATTTGAAAGTGGCGGCTTTAATTACTTTATTCAATGTTCTTTTCTTCGACATCTTCTTCCTCCTCTTCGACGTCTTCTTCCACATACCCATACCTAGCTTTGACTTTAATTTCATGACTTTATTAATAGCGTAAGCAGATGTCTTTTCACCAAAATTAGCGTCCTCAGCGATTGCGCGTTGCCGAGCTTTGTCGGCTAGAACTCTGTCAGCGGTGTTCCTCAACTCAACGTTCTCACGATTTTGTGAGTAAGCGATATCGTGCTCCTTGCAGGCTACGTCCAGAGGTTTTATTCCAGGGTCTCCACGAGCTAAACGTTTGGTTAATTTGGTTCCTGGTCCGCAGTATTGATACCCAGGTATGTGAAGTTCGAATGGAAGTTTGTTGATTATTTTGTTGAGCAAACCACGTCCTCTTCGACGTTTGATAATCACTGTTCGAAGTACAGATTATGACTGATGCTCGAAGCTATATAAGAGCCCTATTTATAGCTGAACGGTCAGTTGCGGATTAGATATCGTGTCGAAAGCATGGATTTCAAGGAGCAACAAGTCAAGCTTCCAATAACGAATTTTGACGTTATTGTCGAGCAAGATCGAAGAGCTAAACGACATGGAAACTTACTACCCGACAGTATACGAGCAGTCTTTTGCGGTCCGTCGAATTGCGGAAAGACGAATAGCCTGCTCGCTCTCATTACCCATCCCAATGGTGTGAGATTCGAGAACGTACACGTTTATTCGAAATCTCTGAATCAACCAAAGTATAAAATGCTACAGCAGCTCTTGGAGACTATAGATGGCGTGCAGTACTTTCCATTCAGAGAAAACGATGAAGTGATAGATCCCGAACAAGCGCTCCCCAATTTAATCATGATATTCGACGACATCGCTTGCGAGAAACAAAACAACGTCAGAGCTTTCTTCTGTATGGGCAGACACAAGGGTGTAGATTGCTTCTACCTATGTCAGACCTATGCTCACATTCCCAAACATCTAGTTAGAGATAACGTAAATCTATTGGCAGTATTTCGACAAGATGATGTGAATTTGAAACACTTGTACAACGATCACGTCAACTGCGACATGACTTTTGCGCAGTTTAGAGATTTCTGTTCGAAATGTTAGCGAGACGACAGGTATGGATTTATAGTGATCGACAAGGATAGACCAATCAACGATGGCCGTTATCGAAAGGGTTTTGATTGTTTTGCTATAAATATAGCGTCTGCATAAGTTTAAAGGATAGTTTATCGTTGAACGTCAAAGCGCTAACATGATGAATGACATACAACGAGAGACGAATGTACTTAGTCAACTCGTGAAAGCTCGCGATGCGATAAACGCAAGTATAGATTATTAAAGTTTGGAAGAGATACTACCGACAAAATTTTAAGTGATACTTTCAAACAGATAACCGATCCTCTCCAGGATATCGTTACCGAGACAAAGAAAAATTGGCCCATCGTTCCTAGTAAGAAAGAAAGAAAAAAACATTATGAAAGTTCTGTTGATTTTACTGATAACGAGGACAATGCATTCAATAACACTCTACAGAACGATACTATACTGGCTCGCGAAACTTCGTTTGAAACAGCGGCTAGTGAGGATGATGAAGAAGACGATGTGTTGCTAGATAAATATATTAAAATGCTAAATCATGATCAGAAGCAGTATCTAGATAAAGTTTACGGAGTACGTAAAGAAAAGGGTACATTTCTTATTGGTAATACACCTATCTACTTCGAAGGTGACAAGGTCGTGGTAAGCGCTGTAAAATATCCCGAAACGAATGGATTGATGGAGCTACTTGTTACGAAACAACCCAATCAAAGTGAAGTGACTTCTATCGATCTCGAAAATTATCGCAAAATTCTAGAAATATTGAGTGCTCACAAGAAAAGATTCAACAAGGATGAGACTGTTCGAGCTCACAATAGCAACAAATTCAACAAAATTATTGGACCAATGTTTAATATTGTGAAAAAGTCCACTGCAGGAGAATTTTTGAAAGAAGGAGGATCATTACCTCGATATAAGATCGCTAAAAGAACCGCTGCTGCAATGGATTACGTGTATTGGGATGATCCGAACGAACTGATAGACCGACTTCGATTGCTCGTAGCCGAGAGATCAGCTGGAAATCAAAGTCATACGAACGAAATCCATTCGATAATCGAGGAGCTTCGCGAAGCAGGCTATATATATTGAGGGTTCATGAGTAAGGTATTCATTTGAAAAATGAGAGTTGACGTGTTTGGACGTAAACTTGGTCGGAGCGAGGGTACTCGCGGTGCTACCGGTATTGGCTATAAGCTCACAATCGATGGTCACTACGATGTGGAGAATAAGCGATTATGCAATGTGGCAGTGAATCAACAGTCCAGTGATGCAGTCAATCTAACTTATTTACAACAAATCGTTCAGGAAGAAGTGCGCTCTGTGTATCAGACTACAGCTCGTTTGGAGAGTGAATCGATGTTTTGAGCACACTGCTTGAAGTTTATAAAAATGAGTTTGATCAAATGTCGATAAAAATTAGTGCGGATATACAAAATATTGGAGATGAAATGCATGAGAAATTTAAAATCGATGATATTGAAGTAGCGGGATTGAATGTTGAAACTGGTAGTTCGGTGCTATAAATACAGCTGCATAGTTGTATTACAGTTATTTGCACCATGACTATGCAACGACAGAGATTGGTGGAAGAGCTGCACAAGCCTGCCAGACGCAAGTATACGCGTCGAAAATTTGATATGCGCGGCCTGGACGAGACTTGGCAAGCTGACTTGGTAGAGATGCAGCCTTACGCCCGAGAGAATAAAGGTCATAGATACATGCTCAACATCGTTGATGTTTTCTCCAAGTATGCGTGGGCCGTCCCTGTAAAGACTAAAACCGGCAAGGATGTAGCAGCAGCTATGAAATCTGTGTGGATCAAACATCGAGTACCAAAGAATCTTCACACAGACAGAGGCAAAGAATTCTACAATACCGACTTTCACAAACTCATGTGAAAGTACAAGATACATGTCTACTCAACCTACAACAATCTCAAAGCATCCATTTGCGAACGTTTCAATCGCACTAAAAAATGCAATGTAGAAAAAGTTTGGTCTACGCGGTAATTACAAGTGGTTAGACATATTGCCCGAATTAATAGATGCTTACAACAACCGAAAACATCGAACTATTGGTATGAAACCCAAATATGTGACTGCCGCCAACGAATTCCAAGTCTTGCAGAAATTCGTTCGTGAAGCAGCAGCAGCAAAGAGACCAAAGTTCAAAGTAGGCGACAAAGTACGAGTGAGTAATGCAAAACAAGTATTCGAAAAAGGATATACGCCCAACTGGTCGACGGAAATATTCACAATCACTCGTGCAGCAGCTACAAATCCAACGACCTATTATCTCAAAGACTATCGAGATCAGCCCATCTCCGGTGGATTCTACGATCAGGAACTGTTGAAGGCCAAGTATCCGGATGTATATCTTGTAGAAAAAGTTCTCAAAAGACGAGCAAATCAAGTACTTGTAAAATGGTTAGGTTTTGATAATACTCGCAATAGTTGGATCAATAAAGCAGATATGTAATTATTAAGTAAAATATTTAGAAAGCAGATATTTAATTATTAAGTAAAAAGTTTTGTAAGGTTCGCTAAATAAAAAATATATAAGAATTTAGTTAAAACATAATTTATTTCAACTAATTAACATACAACTTACGAGGTCGAAAATTCAACTAGGGAACCTCCTTTATATATCATAAATAATTCATATTTGTTTGCCGCACTTTGCATATTATTGAATAATTCTTCAGTCTTTTCAAAAGCTTCCGATATCCTCTTTGGCATAAACACGTTGAACTGCTCATTCAATTCACCTACGGTTTTCATCCCGTATTTTTTGTTGACTTTCCTGAGTGTCGAGACCATGTATTCCTCTCCTATCTCGAGCTCACATAATTTTTTCGTGGGGAGAAATCTACAACTAGCATTCTGGTTTAACGCTGTGATATCCATCTGTAACAAATAAATTATTATTATTATTATTATTATAAATTACTATTTCAAATAAACTTTTTGTTTTAATACCAACCTTGAATATCTAAGATGCGCTGGTCTCAATTTAATCTCTCGTCTGAATTAGTCTGACTAAACCTCGCGCTCTCTTGAGTATAAATCCCTTTCTCGGCGGTGGGACGTCTGAAATCGTTGTTGATGCGCTGTCGGCGATGTTAGGCTGAATGATCTCCGGACTCTGGAATGCCTGCTGATATTCTCTTTTTCTCGGCGGTGGCGCCGGCGGCGCAGTGACGAACTCTTCAAAACTCGGCGACTCGAATCCAGCGTTGGCGAATGATAACTCGATACACCTTTCTACTCCTCTCGATGGCTCTTCAACAGACGGAATGACTTCTGGACTCTCGAGTGCCTGCTGATGTAAGAAGTCCCCCACCGCTTCCCTCTCTTCGGAGTTCAGCGGCGGCTCGAGTGCAGCGGTGACCAATGACGACTCCTTGGGTCTACCGACGGCTCGTTTGCGGAGTTTGGCTGCTCGATTGCCGCGGTGACCAATGGTGCCAAGATGCTCACCAAGTCCTCCTCCGTCATTGGTCCTCCCTCGACATTGCGCAGCGGTGGCGGCTCGACTCCGTGGACTTCCATCTCCTGCAGCATGATGTCCGCGTGTCCCCATGGAAGAGTATCCGTTTCGCCGTCCTTTAAATAGCGCTTATCATCGCGGGAACTGAGAGCGATCTTTGTTTCAACTTCTGTGAATAGCTGATGTCGGCGACATCTGATATTTTTCTGCACGCGAGTCAAGTATCCGTTTTCGTGCAAACATTTCATGTAGTCATCGAACGTGATGGTGGTCTTTACTACAGAAATCTTCACACCCATCGCTTTCTTGATGGTCTTCTGATTTTGTACTCGGATGATGTACATTTTAATTCGTAATCCAACGAATTCCAACATAACCTCTCCATTGCATTCGTCCTTCATCAGGCCGACTATTTTCTTATTCACTCGAGGCATGTTGAACGGATTAGTCTCGGCGTAGTCCGATGTGTCGAACTCTTGGACATCTCGTTGCATCAAGTCGTAAATGTCGATGTTGGTCACCTCGTACACCAAGTTATCGATGTCGGTGTCCAGAAGTTTGCGCTGATCTCCCAAACGATTCAGCATGTAGTCTTAGTGAAACCGATACACAAGAGTCTTGGATACATGTAAAACAATCAACCCAATGTATATTGATTTCTTGATACATATTTCCGTCCGCAAAAGTTGTATAGCCACGAGATTTTCATCGAAGACTGTGCAACTGTGAAAATTAGGTCTGGCGATGAGCGCTTCGGCACTATAACGCCCGGTCCACATGCTCACCAGCTTCACGTCGACATGTTTTCGCTCGTTCTCCATCGTTTTTCCGCAGACTGCATTGTTGAACAGCTTGAACAACATCTTTTCGAACTCGTTCTTGGCATTTTTCCGCCTCTCGCTGTTCAAATCTATGTATGGTTTCAACCACAGACTTTAATTGAAACGCAGAGCTCGATGAACGTCTTTGAGAATCAATCCATGTTGCAGCGCCTGCTTAAGCGCTCTGTTGTGGAGAACGTAGCGCTGTTTATCGTGAAACGTGGTCATCAGCTTCTTCTGTTTGGAACCCGGAGCCGCCGCGTGTTCAGCACAAAATGGTAAATCCTTGTACGCGTTATGAAGCGTCTCAGATTACTCCAAGTCCACTTCGAGAATCAATCCAATAGGATGATCGTCCGGAACATCGTAGAGGTTCGGGACCTTGACGTCTTCTACCCACTCGAAGTCTCCGTATAGTAAGGGCTGAGTCATACCCCAACCGTAGAGATTATTGACGTCGTAGTACATGAGGTACTTTGTCTCCTCGTCGCTCTTGTAATCTTCCTGCATGTACGGATTATTGACTTTAGCATATCGATTGGAACAGTGACTGATTCCTCCCCTTATACCACGCTCGATGAACAAGAGCATGTCGATGTCAGTCAAAAGTTGCAGTTCAACCTATCGAAAAACAATAAAAAAGTTAAATATATATATATTTGATATATATAGTATTGAAAATTACCTGTGTATATTTCAGCATAGCATCCCACGTCAATCCAGGTGTTGTATAATAGTGGGCAGGATCCAACCCGTAAGCTTGGAGAAAATTCTCTCTGAAATTCTCAAAGACTTCAGCCAGAAGTAGGACGTCCGTCTTGAGATATAAATCTGAAAATTGTCCAAGAGTTTGTAAGTTAAAGATCTGCCAGACTTTTTCAGCGTGTTCGTAGTCCTCGTCAGTGATGTGAGCATCGTATAAGTCGCTATAAAAATCCGCCTTTGATGGAAGCTGTACCTCTTTTAGCTTATCGAACGAGGAGATGTAGTCGTAAGGAAAGACTCCTTTCCTTTTCAGCAGTGCAATTTGCTCGAGAGAGAATCCATCGTCTTTTTGAAATACTCGCTCTAGAATATCAAGCCTCTCCAAGTACGAGGACAGCTTGTCCAGCGATGCAGCCATAAACTTGAACGAGTCTATAAATCGCAGATTGATGTCGGTGTCTTCCTCGTATTTCGTGAACAATATGTACCGCTCCTTCGTCTGCGGTATAACAGACACTCGTCCTGGAAAGCAGGTTACAATCTCTTTGATCAGCAGATGCGAGTCATAGCCTGTGAGATTGTGAAAGACGACTGGCACCATTCTCGAGTCCTGGTACATGATGTTACATATTTGGTAAGCGGGACCTCGATACTCTCCACTGAAATGGCAGTGATCTCCAACTTTTTTATTGGAGACTGTGAAGTCTTTCTTGCAAATATAGCACACTGAAGCTCTCGCGAATTCGACCTTTTCTTGAATTGTCAAGTCTCACATCGGGCGTGGATTTTTATACATCTCGTTCAACTCAAGAACAAGCGGTTCGAGGTTTCTTACAAACCACTCAGCTGGTGCCTTATTATTTGCTTCGATCTGCCAACACTGAATGCTTCGTGATGCTGTAATGCGCGCTTATTATTTTCCACCGGTTTCAATATACATTCAAAGTCTGCGTACACAACAAAAGGCACACGATTTCCGTGCACAAAGTTTTTGAATTTTAAGACACTGTCTTTGTCCTTAGGAAGTACAACTTTGCACTGATTCACTTGCATACAGTCAGTCATATGAACCACTAATTTCTCGTTCGTCCAGAAAACATGTAGACATCTGTCACAAATATACGCTTTATTTTTTTTGGAAGAAATTTGATTTCGCTCTAATCGTGACAGATCCTTAATCCACACGTAGTGATATTTGTGCACTACATCAAAGTCGTCGGCTAGTTGTTCTTCATCGTTTTCATCTACGTAATGACTCTCCAGGAGAAGAAGATTAACGTGCTTATCTTTCTTTCCACTAGTCAAGTGTCTTGGTGAAACGTCGAAAATGTTGCCTTTCTTCTTCAAAAAGTACGCGTTCACCGAGACATAATTTTGCTTCTCAAACTTAGCCATTTGTCTGGGATCCACGGGAAACTCGATTCCTTCGAAGTTCAATTCATTTTCATATTTGGTGTAAGATGTTACACGATATGCATTTTTTTCGCAGGATGAATCGCTGACAAAATAGCCCATTTGAAGCACTGATCATCACTGTTCATTACGTTAATACATGCCTTC
>UELU01141317.1:0-14730 GCA_900490025.1 Megastigmus dorsalis
ATATATATATATATATATATATATTAGATAAAATAAAATAATAATACAGATTTAAAATAATGGTAATTTATGTTCTAAAGCTAATTTTTATAATACAAAATATAAATATTATGAGAATAGTACCGTTAACACGTAAACAGATGAACTCGCGAAGAGTGGACTATAAAAACAACGCGTTGCCGCTCACGGGGTAATGCAGATCAGCTGTACAATTATTACTTTTATAAATCACTTTTTTAACAATAATCATTGCTATTTCACTTTCAAATTAAAGTTTAATTATTTTATAATTTTACTAAACGCTATTTTACTCTGTTTAAGTAAAAATAAGTCCAAATTTAACGTGGCAGCGAGTGGCACCGCCCGAAACCAATAAATAATTACTAATAACTAATTCTGGCATAGCAGCTTTGTTGCTTTTAATTTATTTGAAATTATCAATACATAAAAATATTTTTTTCTTATTACTTTTTTCGAGTTTTTTAAATTATTTTAAATTTCCCTCTCTGAGAGAGCCGCTTTTGGCTACGCTGCCAGTAATGTACAAGAAAACTGTGCTGGTCCGGTTGGTCGCTGGCGGCTGCCTGGAGTATATACTATATAATACGTGTCTCACACTGAGTATTATGACCAACCAATTCACCATAAGCATACCTCCGCCCGGCTCGGTCAGCGGCCAGACGAGTCTGAAAGACATCATATATATATATATGTGTGTGTGTGTGTGTGTGTGTGGGTGTGTGTGCGGGCGTGTGTATGGGTGTGTAACTGAGTAGATATATATATATATATACAGTCGTAAAGAACCGTATATCCGGTATATCCATTCAGCGAGCCGCTGCTGCTGCTGCTGAGGAGTGGACGGCGAGCGAGCGACGCACCACCGCGGCTGCGTCTTGTATAGAGCGGACGATAGGCTATAGCGTGCGCGCGCCAGTACTTATATGTCGATGCTACTCATTACTCTCTTATCGCGGGAGGGGAAAAACTCTCGAGAAAACAGCGAAAAAACACACGGGTCATAGTGTCGCCGCGAGAGATCGTCGGGGAGAGAGAGAGATCCAGCTCGACTCGGGCCGTCAGTCTTACCTCCGCAGTCTCGCGCGCGACTCTCTTGCGTTTCGGAGCAGTGTACAGTCCGTTTTTTTTATACTTTTATAAAATACAAGAGCATAAGCTGTGGTGTCTAAACGGTATACACGATTTTGTGTGTGCGTATGGTATACACGCGTATATACATTATATATATATATATATATATATACATAAGTGCCTGCGTATATATAACGAATATCGTCAAAGCCTCGCGCGTCTCGATGGCGTCAACGACATAATGTACACACGCACATTATATACGAGCGACATCCCCCTGCCTGTTGACTGCTGTAGCGTGTAGTGTGTATATATATATATATACGACACGACGGACTTGCGTTTAAATGCAATCTTTCATTATCCGCGCGCAACAGGAGCAGTAGTAACGAGCATCGGCGCTTGTATACGAGGATAGTACGCGTACAATAATATACATGCACAGTGCGGGCGAATATCTTTCGGCTTAAAGTGTATAATAAGGTATTACGCTAGCGCGAGTTACATCATTGTGTATATAATCGCCACCGTCAACCGTGTGTGTGCGTGTATGTGTGTGAGGGGAGGCCGTGCACATATACAGCGTTCCTCGTCGATTTTTCCTTACTCCAGCGTCGAGAAAGGCTATGTCTTGGGCTAACGACAAGGACAGCATGAGCTACTCATCGACGTACAAGCTGGTCGTAGTCGGCGGCGGAGGAGTTGGCAAGTCCGCTATTACGATACAGTTGATTCAGGTGAGTGACAAATCTAGGCTTGGAAAACTGTGTATTTCTCACTCGTGCAGGCGCGCGTCGTGTGTTGGCCGTGACACGCCTTTTTTGACTTAGAAGCGTCTGCAGTTGAAAGCAGCTCCTTTTCCTCTTTTTATGTTACGGCGACGACGGACGTGGATTGATTTTTAACGACTCGACTCGCGTCACGTTGCTCTTTTCTACGTAAATATTTCTGTTTTACGGCTGCGATTTCGAGACTGAAAGTTTTGCGCTGCTGCATGCGCAAAGAGAGAAGTTTAAAGCTTACGGTTGTTATTTCGCGAGATAAATAGAGATAAAAATTTCGTTGTAAGTGAGTGAAAGGGCATCTGAAAGATGATTTCATATCGCGAGGGTAGCGTCTTTAATTATTGCTCAACGCATTCTATTTCGATTACTCAGAGGGCTAAAAAAACTTAAACAAGCTTGAATATTGTTAATTAAAATTCAGCTATATAAATTTATTAATAAGTATAATTACTTTTTTATTGTTAGCATTTCAATTTGGAATTTGTTAAACTTTATTGACATTGTTGAATTGTAGATATTGCAATAGGTATTGTTAGTAGGTAACATTTGTTTTTTTGTGCAACAAGTAAAACTCCAAAATTATTTTACGAGTGGGCAATGTCTGGTAATGCTTAGCTTTCGCTTGAGTGTAAATAAACTTGTTTAGGTTATAGTTGTAAGGTTTATTAAATGAGCTATTTTAAGATCGCTTCCTAAAGTTTGGAGTCGTTTATAAGCGAATCGTAATCGATATTTTTAAATGAAAGAATGTAATTTAAATAAAAAGAAAAATTCTCTGGATAATACGTCATTTTATAAATTCATTTTAAAAAAAGCAAATCACAAGTTTTCCGTAATTGAAAAGCCAAAAATTATTTTGCCGTAATTTTTTATGTTAGTAAAAAATTCATTTCATTTCAGTAAAATTTGGAATAGAATTTATATTCTCTACTCTCTATTACTATATATAATTATAGAATTTCTATAGATACAAATACTGACGAGTCCGTATCTTGACTCGGATTCCAACATTAAATATTTTACTTTACAATAATAAAAATTCATTAGTCTTAATAATATTTCTATAATCAAATTATTTAAATATTTAATTTAAGTTGTTTTTTAATGTAACTGAAACGTTCTACTCATACATGACTAATATTATGATAAGTATATGAATATCATTTCATATTACAAATTAAAATGTATTTAGATTTATTATTATGAATCGTTTCAGGATGTGCGGGACATTCTTTATTATAAATATTATATAATTATTATAATTATTGACATAATTACTGATCGTAAATTTCTGAGTCACAGAAATTAGCTGTTGAGCGAAACATGATTTTGAAATAGAAGTAATATAGAATTAAGAATGTCGAGTTTTTAATTACCAATATCGCTGATATACCCATATTATAATAAAGAAAAAACTGAAAGAATAACTTTATTAATATTTATAGAAACGCATTTTCTTATAAATGTAATAATATTTAGACGCTTTGGATCGAGCAACGAAAATTTTGACTCCTAAAGCGCGATCAATGCCAAAGTTAATATGAGCCAAAAAAATTGTCTGGCCGAAACCTCCTCGCGCGGGCCAGAGCGAGGAAAATTATATGTTTCTATTCTCATCCATGATAATCCGAAGCGCTGCGGGAACTAGGTCTACGCCTGTTCTCGTTCTATATTATATTTTAGGTCAGTGTAATTAAGCTTACAATATTGGAAAAGAATCGATACTCGCTCGCTCTTTTATTTTGGTAAAATTATCTTTACCCAATGCTAATTTGTTTAGTTATGATAAATTATTTTTAAACGTTCAAGTTGAAAAAAAAAACCGGGATAGAGCGACTGAAAGATTTACATAAAGCAAAAATATAGTCGGAATTCATATAATCACGCGTATTATAGATATTGTAATCTGCAGTGTAGGTAATTGGCAAATACAAAACGTCTGGCGACTGCACATTTCGCAGTTTGCCAGTTATTCCTCGTTAAATTTAGATCGGAATATGTTAAAATATCATTTGCTTAGGGCAATTGTTTGGAACGAAATTGAATATAACTTATATAATTGAAAGTATTCTTTTTATATCGAGAGATATCGTTTCGAAATATCCTTGATGCATGAATGAGCGCGCGCTATATACGTGCAGTAAACTGTAAAGGGAAGACTAAACTGTAAAACCAGAGTTGAGATGTGTATGGGCGTTGCGTGGGCTATCTTACAAGCAAATATTATAATCCGGCTCTTATATTCGATGTCAAGCTCAAACTCTCTCTCTTTCTCTCTCTCTCTTCGCTGAATGAAAAGCGAAAGAAATAACGTTACGTGTACAGCCGTAGTATAATAACAATATGGAATGATTTAAATAAGGTTCTGCAATAGTTACATTATTGTGAACTCTTAAGAGTATACCTCGAGATCTAACAGTAGTATATTAATTAATAAAGATTAATTATAATAATTAATTACAATTTCAATATTCCATATCCGTCTATCTTAAAATGTCGAAAGAAAATTGCAGTAGCTAGATTGTTATTATAGCAAGTGCCAATTAATGCCTTTTTTATTTTTTTCAGAGCTACTTTGTGACTGATTATGACCCAACGATCGAAGACTCGTATACCAAACAGTGTGTCATCGACGATGTTCCTGCGAAGCTTGATAGTGAGTTATATTATCTTGTTGATAAAAATACAGCAAAAGCTATAATTAAACACGAGCTTGTTTTTCAAAACAGTTTTGGATACCGCCGGTCAGGAGGAATTCAGTGCCATGCGAGAACAATACATGAGAAGCGGCGAAGGATTTTTACTCGTTTTTTCAGTCACGGATCACTCGTCGTTCGATGAGATCTTCAAATTTCACAGACAAATCCTTCGAGTGAAGGATCGCGATGAGTTTCCCATGCTGATGGTCGGTAATAAAGCTGATCTCGATCATCACAGAGCGGTAAGCTATCAAAGATATTTTAAAAGCTAACAGTTTTCAATTTTATTTGATAAAACGATGATTTTTATAAACAATCTTTTTTATGATAACGCAGGTTTCTGTGGATGAAGCTCAAGATCTTGCGCGACAATTGAAAATTCCGTACATCGAATGCAGTGCCAAATTGCGTGTAAACGTCGACCAAGCCTTTCATGAGCTCGTTCGCATTGTGCGGAAGTTTCAGCTGTCCGAGAGGCCACCTTTAAAACCTAATTATAAAAAGAACAAGAAGAAGTGCTGCCTCTTATAATAAGCCTTCGTCAATCATTAAGACATTGATTAAAAATCTTATACCTCGGGCCGTTATACGAAAGGGTATGGTTAAAGGCCTCAGCGATGAATTCTAGTATTGAATTGAGCAGTAGAAAAGAAAAAAAAGAGAGACCAGCAGTCTTAACCACTGACCATGAGTATGTATATGTACAATAGCGTTTCGTGTATATGTAAACGAAGCTGAGCTTCCGGCGTTACTCTTAAGTATGCGGCTCTTTTTGTCGAGCCAACATTGACTTTTAAAGTGTAAACGAAAACTAACGCGAATGTTATTACTAATATGTTAGTAAACATTTATGTATAAATAATGCGTAATATTAGGAACGCAAGAAAAATGAAAAGGAAAAATTAATTTTTGCTATGGCACAATGTTCCAAAGCACAAAATATAGTATGATCATTAATGGACGATATAGAGATTTTTTTAATGTTACTTTACTGCGTTTTTGCTCGTACTGTATAACTTAAGATTTTTTTAACAAATGATTAATACTACTAGGGATGATCTAAAGAATTTTTATAATCGATTATAAAAGGTTTACCGTCAGTGCTGAATCTTTGATTATCTTTTCGAGAAATTCAAGTTATTAAAAAGTGATTATACGAGGCATATATCTCCAATAAGGCGAATAAGTCCAAAAAACAGTATATAATATATTGCTTAAAGGCACACATAATATTCATCTCATGAAGACGTCTACTCCTTTTAATTTTTTGTTAGACTTATTGTGTTCCCCTTCTTATGATACGGACTCCCCCGCCACCAATCCTGGGACTTGACTGCCATACACTTCGTGAATTCAGCGTTCTCCTCCGACGCATATTTCAATAGGCCATTTGTTGTTCTTAGCCAAATATTGGAAGGTATTACCTGTGGGTTGCGTCGTATAAGCGTGTTGAATATCTTCTACGAGCGTATCGTTTAATTGCCTTTGAAGATTCGGAAATTTCTCCTCCTATTTCTTCGCTGATTTCTTCATATGATGACCATTCTGTATCGAATGGTCCGAGTGTTGAGAGTCGCTTTCCGTGTGAATTGACTCTCTGATTCTGTTCTTGATACATCCTCTGCTTCTGATTCTACTATTGGTTCTTTGTAACTTACTGTTTTCATTTTGTTCTTCGAAGGACCTTTTACTTTGGAACTCTGAGATGTACTTGATCGCTTTGCGCACCTGCATTAACTGGTGTAACTGCATTCGTAGATAACATGGACGTGTTCGTCATGTCCTGGTGTTACGGAAACTCCTTTTTTATTTTTGTATAAGAATTAATAATATTTGATTCAGAAAAACACTCGTCCAAATGTTTTGGTATTTCCCACACATCATGGAGTATCCTTGATCTAATACCCCATCTTTCAAATAGCTCTACTCGACTCTTTTTCCGAATGCTTCTCGTTGTTTTTCCAAAGCAAGAAATTTTTTATTAAATCCTTATATGCATTCAATTATGGATATAGTAATATGCCGCTGCAATCAACTTTTTACTCTGCATATAGGACTCCATAAAGTATTTACTCATAGAATCCCAAATATTACGCGTTCGCGAAGTGAATCGCTTAAAATATCCGATAACGAGTTTTTATAATGAAAACTTTATAACGATACATTTTATAAAAGGAAGAAGCTGTCGCTTCTCCGAGTGTAGTATAGATCTTCTGAGAAAACATTTCTCATACCGAGCAGACTTGTAACGGGTAATTAAAATAGAATCCAGAGTCACGAACGTTAGTATACAGAGCGTGACCATCTAGTTTAACCAAATGCAGTGAGAATTACAAGGCTGAATGCTTATATACGGTCCGATTAGCAAAAGGGTTTCAAAAGACTAATGAAGTATTCAATAGAAATACCATAAGCCATATACATCCAATACATAATTCTAGTGATTTTCCCAGCTTCTTCTAGATGATTCCATCACTGACAAATACGACTGGCCACTTACTTACGATTTTCTTCTAAAAGCATGTGACATTGAATTGACATTAGTTGGATTGAAATTCATCTGTGTTTACCTGAGAGATTTCAATTGTATGAGTTTAGTCATACAAATACCGTATGTTTAACTCAGATGCTTGCATGCTACACCTTGTCGAGCCAATGCGATAGAACAGGTCATCAAATTGGTGTTGAATCGAGCAGTTTTAATTCCTGAAGCATAGAAAACTAGAACTTGCAACTTGTGGAGAATATGTACATTTTCTTATTAAATAAAATGAGCTTTCTATCTTCTATAGTCAGTCTGTTACAATATTAAATGCAAAGGTATAGTATTGGTCAGAAATGTGCTAATGCAAGGGTCTAGTCTGCCAAGATACTCTTACGCTATAGTGTCGGAATATTTAGTATTTATTGTACCCATTTCGTAAAAATATTGATAAAACTGCACTGGCCCCGAGTCTGTGCACCGTTGTCACCAAGCTGGCATCAGTTGTATTGGGAATTGTCATGACCTTCTTCGTATTTCCCTGATAAATTTATCTGAATTGCAGCCGTTTTTTATCAATCATTATTGCACTGTCTTCAGTGTTTAATACGTTTTATTCATTTTTTTTTCTTCCAATTTTATTATTTTTTTATCAATTTTTAGCACTTATTTTTACTCTTCAAAAACGCGAAGGCCTTGTGCATATAATTTTCCATAATTTATTTGTGCTTTCGCACCATATTCCATTGCATAACGTAATAGATTATCAGAGCATATAGAAATTTTTTTATATTATTTTATTGTATGTTTTTGAATGTATTACGTAACTTAAGATTTTTTAACAATCGAGTAACACTGCTATAGGGACTATCTAGAGAATTTTTTATAATCGATTATAAAAGATTTACCAGTGGTGCTGAGACGACGATGATCTTTCTGAGAAATTCGTGTATTCAACTTTTTACTCTGTATATTTAATTCCGTAGAGCGTTTACTCGTACCATCCTAAGTACTTCGCATTTGCGAAGTGAATTGATAAAAATATACAATAATAAAAGGTTTTTGTAACGAAGCTTTATAACGACATATTTTATAAATTTATAAAAAAAGAAAAGAAGATGCGGTCTTCCCTTTAAATCAAAGTGCAATTAAAATTTTTGAAATTTAAGTTTTATCTATTGACTACACATGTATAAGTTCGTACAAATTCGATAAAATTTTAAAAGCAGTCGTACTGCACATGTCATTTATATTTAATACTTGACCAGTTATTATACAAAAATTAAGACCACTCGTTGATCGAGTGGCATTTTCATTTATATAAAATATATAAATAAAAAATTATACACATACAAAAAATTGTGAACTATCATTTAAATTCCCGTAACAAACAATGATAATTTACAATACATCGAGAAGGTCAGTTTTAGTACCAGTGAACGAAACTGTCATGTAACGAAAATGTACCAAAATGTTTTTCATAATTTTGTATTAAGCAACTGTAACAAAAAAGGCTTGTCCTATGTATTTACAAAATAAATAAATAGATAAACATATAAAATCTTAAAATAGATACATTATCGATATTCTTTGACTATTGACTATTCGCTTCTAAATCCATGTCCGACCAAACTGCCTCCGTTTCGCTTTCATCGGCCGCTTCGTCGTTGTCTGTATCCGGCAAACCTTCACCAACTTCGTACGTAGGATCCGTGTGTTCTTCACCAACAGCCATGTAATAAGAAGAGGAATCCATAGTGTTCGATGTACTTTCTAGCCTATGCATGCCTTCTAATACCCTTCTATCGCTTGGGTTAATACTAACAAAAAATATGAAAATATGAATTTATTTTTACTATGAAAAATATTTATGTATATAAAGTCAAAATTTTATGATATCTTCCTTAGAAACAGAAAAACAAAAATTATCAAAAATATATCAAAATAAATAAATAATACGTACTTCAATGCTATCGCATAGTGGTCAAGAGCCTTTTCCGCATTGTGTATCCGAGCCCAAAGATCACCAAGCATTTGGTGCAACTTGCAAGTCGGCTGCGCATCAGCTTGCTTTTCTAGGAGTTCGATAGCAGCCTCTAAATTCATTTCTTGTTCATAAATTTCTGCTAAATAATAAACTGCAGGTAAATAAGTTTCTTCTTGACTCAATGCTTTTTCAAGAAGATTTTTGGCCTTGCTTACTGTCACTGGATCTTTCATTAAGACCGAAGCATATAACTGAAAAAATTATAATTTTATATAATTAAATGACAATGGCAAGGCATTTTGATAACTTAAAAAATGTAAATAAGTTTTCAAATTAATTTTACTTTACCGTTAAAACTCTTGGTGTAGGCCCAAGCTGCTTATAAGCACTGCTAGCAATGTTTGAGGCTTCTCTTAGGCGATGCATTCCAACAAAACAATCTGCCAAACCTTTATGAGCTTCGTATCGATGAGGTTTCAATTGTAATGCTTGTCGAAAATGATGCAATGCATCTTGATACTTTTTTTGTTCAATGAGAATATTACCTCTAAGAATTATTGCTTCTACATTATTAGGTGACATATGTATGGCTTGATTTGCTATGGTATTGGCTCGGTTTAACTTATGTAAAGCAAATAAAGCATACGCCATTGCAGTATAAATTTCTGTTGAACATTCATTCATTGAAGATATAAAGGGTATTAATTTTTCTAATTCAGTTAAGTGATGAGTTCGTTGCAACACAGCAGCATATATATCCAAACTGTAATAATAAATAATATTTTACCTAAAAATATCTTATCACTGAATTATTATTTTTAATATTTACCCTCTAGATGAATCAGGTTCAATAATTCTAGCACGCCTTAAACACATTAGTGCATTTTTGTAGTCTCCTGCATAATAGTAACATTCACCCATAGTTACAAGTAAGTTATAATTATCTCGTAAGCAATTAACGTTATCTAAAGAACGTAGAGTTGTTACTGCATGATTATATTCCCTATTATTTATGTGAGCATGTGCTTTTATCCATGCATTGAGCCAGTCAAAATTTTGTAAATTTAAATTACAGCTCATAATTATTGAATTAACTTCGATTCCTTTTACTCCTAGTGCTAATAAACCCTCAGCAGCTTCAAGAGCCAATGGACACTCCCTCAAAACTTCTTTATAAGTTGCAATAGCTGCACGCTCCATACCTTGCTCTTGAAACATTTTTGCTAAAGCCATGTTTATCTAAACACAACAAATTAAGAAATATTTATCTTAAAAGAATTTCAGCTATATTAGGTGATAGTTAGTAAAAAAATGTTAAAATACTATTTTGAAGAAATAAAAGATTACTTAGATACAGTTTTTTTAGTTTCTTTACATGATGACTTCTAGAAAGCACTAAAGGTACTAGCTTTAATTTTATTCCCTTAATAGTTTATAGTTCCTTTTTAAGTAATTTACCTTTGGAGTTCGCTGCTTACAAGGAATACTTTGTAATATTTGTAAAGCCTCTTGGGGATTTTTTAATTTAACCAAACAAACATTAATTTGATATTTTATTTCTACATCCGATGCCAGTTCTTTCTGCCCTTCTTGATTTGGCTTTGTAGTGCCTTTTGATTTCATTAAACATTTTCTAAACTGCAGTGACTTTTTATAAAGAGATTCTGCTCTTCTATACTTTCCAAGAGAAAAATATGACTCTGCACAGTAAACATACACAAGAAACTTTGTGCAAGCTGGTAAGAGATCATTGTTGTGGTCACTGAGAGATAAAACTAAATTTGCCTAAAATTGTTAGAAAATTAATAGTTAATTTTAATCACTTAGTTAGTTAGTTATAATCACAATTACATTATTATTGCAGTAAATATGGTATTGTAATTACAAAATATAGATGAATACAAATATTAAAAATTTTAGTTTTGTGCATATTAGAGTCAATTTTTTACCAAAGAGATCACATTGGAGTACAAAGCTTGATCATATAAAATTTGAATTTGATCAAAGAGCCCAGACATATTTACAAAAATGAAATAGATTAAAAATATACAAAACTATACACAAAAAATTGTATAAATTTTGGAGTAAATGGTAAGGTTATGTGCTGAAGATGGCGCACATGGTCATGTCTAGAACAGTTCACCAACCAATTGCAAGCGTTCTCATGCTAATCCAGCCCACATCACAGCAGAAATAGGTAATATATACACTTTCTCTCTCTTTCTTTCCTTCTTTAAAGTTCCTTCTACAGCTGGATTTGGGGGAAAAAGCGGCGTGTGTTTACGTGCTCCGAAACATGTACATACGATCTGGAGGTTCTACATAAGAGAAATCTTTAAAAATTACTGACAAACTTTCTGTAAGTTATCATTGTACTATTATCGATATGACTTATTTGCGAAACCATAAAAAACTCGTATGTTTTTTTCTGAATTGCCTAGATGTAGATAAGTTCTGAATACGAAGGCCGCTTACGAGATGCATTTTTATAATGAACTAAAAACACGTACTCACGCATACTATATACATTATATTTGACTTATTGACGTTTATGCATTGTTTCGCCTTTGAGTTTTTCTGATTGAAAATAGCAAAGAAAGTACCTATCTGGTTCTATTCTGGTGGTAGCGCATTTCTAAGTGATCATAATGACTGATAATTTATATATTCATTATCATTACGAAATAAATGTATTCTAAATTAAGGTTATGTAATTTTTGTGTCAATGTGGTGAAAGTTTAACCCCATAGAGAATGTTAACCTTGATAATTTTGGGCAATATCGAAAATATCTTAATTTTTATTAAAATGATATAATTCCAAGATTTTTCAACTTGTAAGAAATTGTACTTGAAATATATTCCAAATAAGTACTACAATTATTTCTATATTTCTTTCAGATTTTTGAAGAATTTGTTAAAACAAGCATCAAACAAAATTCAATGATTACACACAATATTTTCTAATTTATGCCGATCTTGGCTTGGACAACTTGCAAGTAGAAATAAACAAAAATTTCAAAAAGCATAATGGTCAAATATTATGAAAGCAGTACAATTTTTCAATTCAGTTGGGAACAAGTTGCCCAAGGATTCTGGCGTAGATATCCAAACCCTAATAGGTAAGAACAATTAATATACATTATGTAAAAAATGGGTTTTAACTATACTTGCTTATTTATTATGTTAAATGTTCCTTTTTTGTATAGCTCACATGTTATTAGTGAAGACACAGTTTCAAGAGAAATCAGAAATGGCAAGCTTTATTCCAAACGACTATTGACTAAAACTAATCGAGTTCCAAAGTGGGGTGAAAGGTTTATAAGTAACAAAAAGGTTCAAATTGTTGAAGAAAGCATTGTTGATCCTAAAGAAAAAATTCTGACTACATATACTAGAAATTTAGGATATACTAAAGTGATGGTAAATTTATACTTTTATTATTATTTTTAAACAACTTTTTTTTGATAAATTATTCAATTTAGTTCATCTATACAAAACTTTTTTATGCAGAGTGTTATTGAAAAGGTGGTCTATTCAAAATCTGAGGAAAATCCACAGTGGACTGTGGCTAAAAGATCAGCATGGATTGAAAGTTCAGTATTTGGCTTCAGTCGAGCTATTCAAGCTTTTGGACTTGACAGATTTAAAAAGAACTGTGTACAAATGTCAAATGGTTTTAACTATGTACTTGCTCATATGTTTCCAAATACTGCTCAGTTTATGAGCCCAACTTTATCTCAAATGGGTTTCGCTGAAAAAGTTAGTATTATTGCAACATTTTTTAAAGTTTTATTAAAAGTTGTATAGGTAATTGGAGTTTTCAAGAACTTTCAGAAATGTTTAATTTTATTTTTAATAATTTCTGCTGATGAATAAGATGTAAACAAACAAGCTTGATTTGATTTCAATTTACTACAAAGTTATGTTTTAGCTTAAATAATTCGAATAGATATTTAAAATCTTAATTTTCATAGAAATAGGTATCTAGCACAAAATATAAATATTTGATTTATTTATTTTTAAATTGTTTTTTATAGATTGATGAACCTTCCATGGGAAGGTTGTCACATGCTGCTGAAGATCTTCAACATTCTCTACAAGACAAAGCTGAAAAGATGAAAGATGCTGCAAAGAAAGCTACTGATCTCGCAAAACAAAAGGCTGGACCTATATATGCAGCTAATCAGTCGTAAATTTTGTTTTCAATGTAACATAGTCTTATGACTATTTATACTGTTTAGCAATACACTGATTTATAGACATTGAAAAATCTTTAAGAAAAGTAATTGCATTCCTGTGAACTGCCTATCAGAAGAAAATCGATTTCTAATGATTACTTGTGAATTACTCATTCCGAAGACTCTGTACACTTTTAAAGTTTGAAATGTTCTAACCTAAGTTCCTTTACGAATTCTTATATTTATTACGTATTCACTGGCGACTCACAGGAATAAAAATAAATATGCTTAATATTAAAGACGTCTTAATTAAATTATCATCTTAGTATTTTGCCATAGTCATTTTGTTAAACAGTTAATTATATCTCTTATATATTTACTAAAGTATCAATGAGTAATTGTACATAGATATCCTACATGTAAATAATTTTTATTTCTTTACTACCATTGTTATTCATGAAATATATATTCATATTAATATTTATTAAGATTATGGAGAATATAAAACGCATAATAATAACCCTATTATGAATTTTGCAATTAGGTAATAAGATCTTGAAGTTATATTTAAAATCTTCTTGGAAATGGATGAATATTATTTCAAAATAATTACTTAAACTTGCCATTCATCTGTGAAAGGATCTATTCAAATTGCTTCTGAAAATTTTGGTATGAAAATGTATCTTTTCAAGTAATAAAGTTTAAATTTAAAATTATAACATCGAACAATATTTTTAAGCATGACCGCTACACGGAAATTTATATTTTCGTCATCGCAAAAAGTGTCAAACTCCAAAAGTCACATATTTTATCCCAAAACAAATTTGTATTATGATAAAAAGTGATTTTGAGCAATTTTTTTAGTAAGGATGTACATACCTATGTATATATGTATCAAGTTAACCGATTTTCTTATTATTTATTTTTATTTATCAATTTATTGCCATGTACAGATTTTTACAATATTTTTACATTTCTACCTTCTTTACACGACTATCCCGTGTATCCCGCATTTTTACATAGTCCGCCCTATTCTACCTTATATCACTAATACAAGGAAAATGCAATGACAATAATTCTAAATACTGCAGAAAAGTGCAATCGATATTCAAATATTACGGGAAATTTTTTTTCATGATTCTAAAATATTTTTAACCTCTTCAAAATGGCCATATTTCGCAAAATCCCAAAAGCTCAAAATTTAATAAACAATTTTTCAGATAACTTCTTAGAGGGCTATTTTACAACTAAAAAGAAGGTTTTGAAAAATTTTGGAAAGATCTTATCCGGCGTATTTAACCTATTTTTTTGAATGGTGAGACTTATTTTTTGCTAAAACACTCTTGAAAAAAATATGGCGTGTTTTTCATGAAAAAAGGTGAAAAAATTTAGAAATTTTTAATAATTATGAAAAAAATTTCCCGTAATATTTGAACATCGATTGCACTTTTTTGCAGTATTTTGAATTATTGTCACTGGATTTTCCTTATGAAAAAAATTCATAAA
>UELU01141317.1:14750-51707 GCA_900490025.1 Megastigmus dorsalis
AAAGTTAAAAATTTCCAAATTTTTTAACTTAATTTCATGAAAAACACGCCATATTTTTTTGCAGGCGTATTTTAACAAAAAATCGGTATCACCATTCGAAAGAACAGCTCAAAATATGTCGGATATGATCTTTTTAAAATTTTTTCAAACCTTTTTTTTAACTGAAATAAAGTCTTGAAAAAGATGTTGAAAATTCGGGGTCTTGGTCGTTAATGGGTTAATGTTATAATATCACATTGGATTTTCTTATATTATAGAATAGAAACCTTCCTATTTATTGTGGGCTATATCCATTAAAAAACTTCGAAATGGCACGACCTTTAAAAAGTCGGAAAATCGTTTTTAGCCATAACTTGAAAAAAATGAATATATCTTGAAATATAAATAAAAGAAGATCAAAATCTAAAAAAAAAATACATCTTTTTTGTACAGTCAGTACAAAACCACTTTGGTTTTAGACCAAGTCCTGACCTTTTAAAATAAACATAGAAAAATGTTTAAATTGGCTAAAAAAGACCTCTTTTTGTGCTTTAACATCAAAACTATTAATTTCTCATAAAAGTGTTAAATGTAAAAGTTGTACGTATAGAGCACGAAAAAAAAAACTTTTTCTCTATTGAATATTGTTAGCTAGGAACGATTCATTTCAAGATAACAGTGGAACGAGTTGTAGAGACAGTAATAGAATGCGAGCGTGAAGCACCAGTGACGGTCGTGCCTTACATGCAAAAAACTTTGCTATATAGAGAGCGGCGCACAGTGGTCCGAAACCCTAAAAAAGTGGACAAAAATCGGGCTTCATCTGGGTATTAGGTAGAAAAAAATTTTACAGACGAAAATTAATAGTGGATTTTTTGAGTTTTTTTTTATTTTCTATATACTTTTTGCAATGTACGACTTCAATTTTGTTTTTCTTACTAATGGTACTATAAAGCTTATATCTTAAGCTTTAATTTAAATTTTTATTTGACTCTATGCGATTTTTTAAAGCCGAGTTATCACAGTTTGACGAAAAAAACTCGTGTTTTGAGATTTTTATGGATTAGGTAAGAATTTATAGCCTGGTAACTTAAAATTATCGAATCTTCAAACATAGATATCTCGGCTTTAAAAAATCGTACAGCATCGATTAAAATTGAAATTAATGCTTGAAAAGCCACCTTTCTAATAAAATTAGTACAAATGATGGAAAAAATTTTCATTCGTTATGTAAGACAAGTAAAAAGTGTAATCTAGACGGAAATGGGTTAAAAGTTTCGAGAGCCCATAACTGATTTAGGGGTTAACAGGGAAGGGCAGGGGATAAAAAAGCGGTAGCCTATCTTTTTCTAATTGTCAAATACTATTCATTTTCGTCTGTAAAAACTTTTTTTTACCTAATACCCAGATGAAGCCCGATTTTTGACCACTTTTTTAGGGTTTCGGACCACTGTGCGGCGTGGCGCTTGCGCAGAAGCGCTTACATATACAGACTCCTGAGTCCTGCACACTGCGCCACTGCTTTGTAGATCGTTCGACTGACAACACGTGTTTTAGCAACCTTAAGAATCAAGTATATTTCCAAGTTAATTGTTCGTCCTTTTATTTTAGTATTATTCCAAAATCGTATCCAACAATTATTAATATCATATTGTTGTCAAAATATAAGAAACGATGAAAGTCAATCTAAAAGAACTAGCTGTTGAATTGTTTGACGCTGGAGCAATTAAGAGCGGCAATTTTATAACAAAAGTAGGACTACCTACTCCAATTTACATCGATTTAAGAGTAATCATCTCTTATCCAGAATTATTGGTATGCTGTTTTTTTATTTTTTCTTATAAATATAACTTCGTATAATTACAATGATTTTATTTAAAAAAAAAGGTATTAAATATAAGTTAAATTTGTTTTAGGTTAATGTTTTGTTAACTTTTGACAAAATACAAAAAAATAATATTTTGTTAAAGCACTGCGTGGCATAAATCCGCACTTATGTCACGCCTATAATCCGTGACCTAAATGGTCCATTATGACACCATGCTTATCGCCCTTGCTACGCTCGGGCGCTACCTTTACGGTGCAATAATGGACTGCTTATGGCACGGATAGGCGTGACATCGGATTTATGCTAATCAATGCTATAAAATATTGTACGATACTCGTATCCTAAGCAGCCCTTCAAAGCACGGCGTTTAGCGCCCTAGCTACGCTCGGGCGCTAATACACGCCGTGCCGTAAACTGCCACTTACGCCACTAGTATCGTAATGTAGTATATTAAGTTTTATTTTGACTACAATAATTAAATAGAAAAAATTAATCATTCGTAAACCTAATTTTTTTAATCTTATAATATGTTTTTAAACTCTATATTTACCTACTTGGCAGAATAACCTGTAGAATTCCCCACTTGTTCATTCATTCAAAATGTTTACTCAGTTGAAATCTCAGTTTTTTTCATATCTTTATCTAAATATTACATAATTTTAGTTAAAATATATCTATAAAATAGTTTCTAATATTAAAATTGCGTTTAGAAATGCTTGAATTCTTAAATATTTACAATTTTTAATTATGAAACTGTAAGCAATCTATATTCATAAGAATGTTACATTTTTATATAATAAGTGATGGCAGTGAAATGTTTAATTGAATTTAAAAAATAAATATTTTTAATTCTTAATTATTTTATATTTTCTTTAAATATTTTTGAATTTTTTGTATATTTATTTGATTAATTATTTTGTTTAGCTTAAAGTATCAAAATCTCTTTGGGATCTTGCTGACAGGAAAGGTGTTACACATGTATGTGGTGTTCCATATACTGCATTGCCAATAGCTACAGTGATTTCTACAGAGTCCAAAATTCCAATGATAATAAGGAGAAAAGAAGCTAAATCCTATGGAACAAAAAAAATGGTAGAGGGTGCTTTTAAATCAGGAGATACGCCAATTATAATAGAGGATATCATAACAAGTGGCTCAAGTATCATTGAAACTGTGAAAGATTTAAAAAATGAAAACCTTAATGTTACTGCTGCCCTTATAATTGTTGATAGAGAACAAGGTGGCAGAAAAAACCTAGAAAATGCAGGTATTCAAGTTAAGAGTCTTTTCACAATGACAGAACTTGTTAATTATTTGTGTGAAGCTGGAAAATTAACTGAAGAATCTGTAAAAGTAATAAAAGACTATATAAAAAATGTGAAAGCACCAGAAGTTACAAAAGATGAAAATAATCGTCTCACACAAGCTTTTCATATTCGGGCCAAACTAGCAAATAATCCAGTAGCTATTAAATTATTTAAATTGATGTCTGAAAAACAAACAACACTTTGTTTAGCAGCGGATTTTACAAAAAGTCAAGAAATTTTAGATTTAGCTAATGTAGCTGGACCACATATTGCTGTTCTAAAAATACACATAGATATTGTAGAAGATTTTGAAAAAAGCTTTATTCAGAAAATAAAAAGTATTGCAAATGAACATAACTTTTTAATAATGGAAGATAGAAAATTTGCTGATATTGGTCAAGTTGTTTCTAATCAATACAGAAAAGGAATTTATACCATTGCTGAATGGGCTGATTTAATTACTGTTCATCCAGTTCCTGGTAATGGTATAATCCAAGGTATCAAAAGTGGTCTTCATGAAATATCAAGTGATAGAGGAATTTTTATGGTAGCAGAAATGTCATCTGAAGGAGCATTAACTACAGGAGATTATGTTATATCAGCAGTTTCAAACTCTAAAGATTCTGACATGATGACTGGATTTGTTTGCCAAAAGAATATTTTTAAAGATCCTGGACTTATTCAGCTGACACCAGGTGTTAAACTCACTAAATCTACTGATAATTTGGGACAACAATACAATACTCCACAAGATGTTGTCAATTCTGGTGCAGATTTAGTTGTTGTTGGGCGAGGAATCACTCAAGCCAAGGATAAATTGGCTTCTGTTCTAGAATACAAAGCAGTTCTTTGGGCAGCTTATGAAAAAAGAATAAATCAATAAATCCAATTCAACTGGGTTTATTAAAAAGATAGTTATTAAGATTTTATGTGAATCAAATTGTAAAATAGAATATTATCATATCAATTATTTTAAGTTAAAGATAGTTTATAAAACATCTTCAACTTAAAAATAATTAATTTTAAGTTTTTAAAATATAAAATCAAACAAATGTTAATAAGTATGTTTATACATTTAAATTGTGATAAATATTATACCTTTATTTTTTCAGTATAACTTTTACTTTGTACAAACAACAAAAATATATTGTATTTGATATTTTTGTATACAAGAAATATTTTTATATTACAATCATGTAAAAAACCGCACTTATAAAATAAAACTTTAATATAAAATCTACAATTTGATTAAGCTTCTTTGCTCTTTGTTAACTCCTCTACTAATTTTCGAAACACTTGTGCAACTTGACTTTCTGGATACATTTTTAAAATGCTTTGACCTCTCTCTGCTAATTTACCAATTGATGGGTCGATCGGTATTTTAGTTAAAAAAGGTACTTTTGCAATTTCTGAAAGAGAGATTCCACCATTGGAAGAGAATATATTTGTGCACTCCTGTAAAAGCAGATATTGAATAAACAACATTTGCATGAATAAAATTAAATTATTTAATATAAGATTTATATAATAAACTTACTGAACATGTTGGGCAAACAAAACCACTCATATTTTCAATAATTCCAACTATTGGAATACCAGTTTTTCGACAAAATGTAATTTCTCGCATAACATCATCAATGGCCACAGCTTGTGGTGTTGTAACAATGATTGCACCATCACATTTTACATTGCTTTAAAATACAAATATTAAATCAAACTTTAAAGTATTTTATTTTTATTCTAAATTGAGTATCTTTATTGCTTTTATGTTTTTTTAGTTGAACACCTGCTGTTTTAAGTAGCTAACCAAGGTTTACTAATTACATCACTCCAAAGCTATTTATCTCTGCTAATTTTTTTTACTGTAGTATCACATGACTCTCACTCATTATCACGTGAGTCTGATGTTAAGTCAGGTCACATGTGATTGTTTTTTTCATTATCTATACAAATTATGTGTACTTTACAACACTAACATTTTTTTAATTCACTTTATTTACTATGCCAAATCTTAACTTTCAGTGAAATAAATTCTAATTATTTTTTTAGTATTAATGTATAATATGAAATTTTATAATATGAAATTTTCATATATTATTTTAAATTTAATTTTTATTAAAAACTACTTCTTTACTACTTTTTTAGATTTTCGAGAAAAACTTACCGTAAATTCTCCATAACTGTAATATGCTCATCAGAAGTGCCAGGTGGAGTATCAATAATAAGATAGTCGATATCCTGCCATGCAACATCTGTTAAAAATTGTTTGATCATACTTGTTTTTTTAGGACCTCGCCATACTACACTATCATCTCGATTTTTCAATAAGAAACCTATTGACATAACAGCTAAATTCTGGTCATTGTCTGTAAAAACTGGGACCCATCTGTAAAAGAAGTATCAAGTTTATTTCCAATGTTAATAACAATAATGAATTATATAAATTTACTTACCCATCACATGATTGATGAACATCTTTATCTTCTAAGTTTAATAAATATGGAATACTAGGTCCACACAAATCAACATCTAAAAGACCTACCTATAAGTAAAATGAATTTGTTACCATAAAAATATTTATGTTAATTTTGGAATTATTAATAAATCGGAGAATTATTTAGTTCCTATTAAATCTGTTTTTTTACTTATGAGTCAATAAATGTTCCAAATATTAAATAAGAATATGAAATTATTTTAATAAATGAGGGAGTAAAAGATTTAATCTTTAAAGAATATTATCAACAATTTATTAAAATTTTGTATTTTACAAATTTTTAAAAGGGGTCACTATAAGCTCTCATGTGAAATGTAAAAATTATACATCAATAATATTAGTTCTATTTTTGTGTATTTATAACAAATAGATATAAACTTACAAGCAATTGAGCTGAATAAATGAGTGTAAAAAAGTTTTTATTTATATAATGTGTTAAAATTTATAAATATGCAAAGATTATATATTTTGATATGTAAAATGATAATATTATCTTTATAAGTAAGTATACTGTTTGTGTATATGTGAATGACTTTCTTTGAATTGGTACCAAGAAAAACATAACCTTTCGCGTATCAATAATAATTACTTACTTTAAAACCTGATTCTTTCAAGGCAAGGGCTAATTGCGAGCTGACAGTAGATTTGCCTACGCCACCTTTACCTGAGAGTACCAAAAACACGTGCCTTACGCTTTCAAGCATGTCGAGAGTATGAAGAGTTGTGAAGTGTAAATGCTTTATACTGCCAATCGCTGTTGGCTTTTATATTTGCACTCATCGCAGCACAACTCGCGTAATATATATATATGTATGCCTTACTGCTGCAGTGCTGCTGCTGAACTGAACTGAATAACTGATGACTTATACACACAAACATACAGATATATAGGTACTGAATGCCGCTTATGCGTTTCATTTACATCCGTTGTCGATCAGCTGATGAGCATCAAAGGTATAGAAAATGTGCGTATATGGTAAAATTCTTTTACGCCTCATATTATGTGCGTAAAAAGTACCGCATTTAAAATTGTCATCACACAGAAGTAATACTAACTAGTAAACAATTCTATCAAGAGTGAAGGTGCAGATTTGCAGATTGTTGAAGGTTAATTTAGTATTAATTTTTGAAAAATGTTATAGTATTGTTGCTTAATTAAACATATTTTAAATTAAATAAAAGTTTAATAGCTTTTTATTTTGCTTGCATAAATTAACAATTATTATTTAGTAATAGTTAAGATCAACAAAAATGAGGAGAAAACCAGGAGTGGGAGCAATCCATAAACAAAAATATGAACAAGAACGATATAGGGACAAGGGCACTGAGCTTCAAGAAAATCAATTTGAGCAGATGACTAAGCAGTTAGAAACTTTTCGAATAAATTTGGAAGATTTTGCTTCTAAACACAAGAATGAAATAAAAAAGAATGCTCAGTTCCGTCGGCAATTTACAGAAATGTGTGCTTCAATTGGTGTTGATCCTTTAGCATCAGGAAAAGGTTTTTGGTCAGTACTCGGTATAGGTGATTTTTATTATGAAATTGCAGTTCAAATAGTTGAAGTTTGTCTTGCAACAAACTATAAAAATGGAGGATTGATATCTTTAGATGAACTGAGAGAACGATTGATACAGGCAAGAGGACGTCGTAAAGAACATCAAGAAATAACTAGTGAAGATCTTTTAGCATCTGCTAAAAAACTTAAAATATTAGGAAATGGATTTTCCGTTGTTCCTATTAGTAAAGGTAAATATTTAGTGCAATCTATTCCAGGAGAACTAAGCATGGACCATACAGCAGTTTTACAGCAAACAAGTAATGCAGGAAATGCTTTCATTTCCAAGTCTTTGTTACAAAAAGAATTAAAGTGGGAAAGTGAAAGAGCCCAAAAAGCATTGGATCATATGGTTAAAGAAGGACTAGCTTGGATTGATGAACAACCTGAAGATGAACCATTATACTGGTTTCCAAGTTTGTTTACTGCTTGCATAGCTTCTAAGACATAAACATTACTAATTTATTTTATGATAATTAAATACCTAAAGGTGAAATAATTTAATTCTCTATATTTCCTCATAAATTTTTTAATAAATTTGAATTTGAATTTTTTTTTTTGAAGATACTAAATAAAATTATGTAAAATATATTAAAAAAAATTAATTGTTATCATTAAATATACGGTTTTACATAACAAAAGTATTTTCTAAATAAATTAAGCCTTTGTTTTAATACTTTATGTAAATTTACTTTTAGTAACTGTCACCGGGTTTCTGTATCCCTGCTGCAATTTTGAACTAACTGGGTATTGCAGCGAGTAAGAAGTTGTTGATAAAAGAGCAATTCTCTAGTCAACTCTTCATTTTGTTTTTGTAAGGCACTTATCTTGCTTTTAAATTCTTGAGAACGCTTTTGAAATTTAGAGGTAAGTAGAGTAGCTTCTTCTTTCCACCTGAAAATTTTTATTGCTCATTAAACATTTGATATCAATTTACGAATTGGTCAATTCATTTGAAATTGTTTAAATTCCTACTTGTTACTCAATTGTTGATGTGCTTCAACATGTTGGGTTAATTCTTTAGTTTTTTTGTCAAATTTTTCTTGAAGTGCTAAAATATTTGTAATAGAGTCTAAGTTCGTCGAACTGAAAAGGCAAAATTAAAGATTATTTCTTTGATATCATTTAAACAAAGTTATATACTATCATATTATAATTAATTTACGTTTGCTGTCCAATATTTCTCTTATTTGACATACTGTCTTGAAAAATTCCTAATCCATTAGATACACATTCTGTATTCGTGATTTTATCTTGCAATTCTTTAATTTTATTTTCAAGCAATATCTTCTCATGGTGTCTCTTCTGTATTTCTTTTTCAAAAGATGTTTCTAACATATGCAAATTTGATGCTAAACTTTCTTTATCCATGAGTGTTCGAGATAACTGTCTTTCAAAATTTGAGCATTTTTCCATGATTTCTCTAGTACGGTCATCTGACTCTCTGGCATGATCTTCTACATCTTTAGAACTCTGTAAATGGACTCGTCTTAATTTATCACTAGTATTCAACAATTGTTCTTGTAAATGACTGATCTGTTGTTCTAAATACTTAATTCTATCATCATATACTGCCGTACGATTTTCTTCTCCAATATTCAATTTTAAATCTTTTTGTTGTAAAGTTTGTTCAAGATTTAGGACTCGTACATTTGATTTTTGAATAAAGTTTTCTGAATCACGTCGAACTCTATCTAATTCTTCTTCTACTAATCTGTATTCTCTATGGGACCTATCTAACAATGTTCCCTGTTCTCTTAACTTTGCTTTTAATTCTTTAATTTCTAATAAATACTTTTTAATATTTTTATTATAAGTTTCTTTGGCTTTAACAACTTCTGTTTCTAAACGTGTAGTATATTCTTCTGATAATGTGGTTAAACGAGTTTCTAGTCTGATTTTTTCTTCTACTACTCGAGCTTCTCTTTTTAAAATCTCATCTTTCTCTTTTACTATGGATTCTACTAAATCAACAGCTTCGGACACTTTACTTTTAGCTTCATGATCCTTTGATATCATTACAGTTGCAAATGTTTGTGCATTTTTTAACTTTTCTTCTAAATCAATTTTGGATAGTTTTATTTGTTCAAATTCACTCTTGATACAATATAAATCTTCTTTTAAAGAACTTATAGTTGTTTGATGACTTTTTTCTTTTTCTAATGCTTGTTGTTGTGAAACATTTAGTTGTTGAATAACATCACTTTTTTCTTTTGTTAGTTGATCAATTTTTTCTTTACTCTTTTCCCACAGTGTCTGTTGTTGAAAAAAATTCTCCTTAGCTGATGTTAATTTTGCTTCTAAAATCTTTATGGCTTCGGAGTATGATTCCTTAATATTATTTATGTGTTCTTGATAGAATTTTGTACTTTTATCATCCCTGTGTACTGTTCTAAGCTCTTCTTCTAAAACATCAATAGCTTTTAAAGCCATTTGCCAAAGTTGAAAAATAGAATCCTTTTCCATTTGTAAAATTGTGATGCGTTTTTCAAGATTTGTTAAAATTTCTTTATCATGTACATTTTCATTACTATTTTCATGATTAGATTCCATCAAAGAACGATGAATAGTCTCATTGGCATTTTGATTTTCTTTTCGCAGAGTTTCAATTTCTAAGCGCAGCTTACTTTGTTCTGTCTAAATGTTTTCAATTTTAAATGTATTAGCTTTATTTTAATAATGATAAAATTAATATAAACATTGAGCATATTCATTTAAGACATTTTACCTTGCAATTATTTAGTTCTTCTTTTAAACTTGATACTATAGCTTCATATTCGTGTAGAACAGTATTTTGATCACAGAATCTATAATAAATTAAATTGAATACTTGAATTTAAATGTATTACGCGCAACTGTTTATAAAGTAACCTATAACTTACTTTTGCTGGAGTACATTTTCTTCTATTTCAATCATTGTTTGTTTTAACATTTTATACTCGAATAGTAATACATAAAGAAATGTCAATATATATTTGTCATAAATGTGTCGTAGTTATTTATTAAAAAATAGAAGTTTTGACAACTGGCATTGGTTAAGTATCGGGCGTCCATTTTTCAAATATGAAAACAAACTGCTCTTATATATATATATAGGTATAGGTATAGGTTTACTTATGTTTTGCAGCCGACAAAAAATTAGAAGACGCGCGCATGCGCATAACGGAAAAGCGGAATTATTTAAAAATCGCAGCAATAGGTAAGTAACCGAAAAAAGATTCATAAATCATAGGTAATCGTTTTATTTATAATAAACTAATAAAAAGTATTGAAGTTGGTTTATATAAACCTTGAATACAGAATTAATCATTAGATTAAAGAAATAAAATAGTAAAAGAATCTACATTTATAAATATAACGCGTTAAACATTCAATTAGCGAAATTTTCTAAATATTTTTAGTAGGTAATGGTTAAATTATTCAAATGCCTAAATTAAAAAAGGTTTTCAAATTTGCACACAATGCTACAATTTTAATATTCTTATAGAACATTATTGAAAATAATTATACAGATAAATTAATTATCTTAATATAAAATTGATTATTTTGATGACATTTTTTAATGTAGCGATAAACAATGACTTTCCATTGACATTATCATCAATATTAATTATTTACGTATCAATTGGTGTTAAATTGCTTTTATTAATTAGGCGTAGTAATATATTGGTTAATCATTAAAGGTTAAGATATCCAAAGTAAAATTAAACTTTTAAAATATGTTTGATAAAATTAATGTTCTTGAAAATTTTTAAATACAAGTTTACAACTTTCAATAGCGCGTATTTTTGGAAATGATTTCAAACGCTATTTAACACCAATTGACACGTAAATAGGTAATTAATATTGATAATGTCAATGGAAGGTCATTGTTTATCGCTATATTAAATAATGTGGTTAAGGTAATCACTTTTATTTTCAAACGATAAGTTACCTAGACAAATTAGTTGCTATCTTTGCGAATATATTCACTAATTATGGGCAAAGATGTTTTGCACCTACTCATTTAACATTAAGCATATACTGATTACTACTTAAAAAAGTTTTGCTTTTTAATTTTGTAAAATTTAACACATATCATTCCCACTGGTTAGTAAAAATATAACTTTACCTGCAGGGAAAAATTATCAGACTTATTATAAGGCTACTCAGTTTTGTACTTATTTCAATGAAGGTAAATCGAATATTAAAACCGATTAGCTCGAAATAAGTTATAGTCATTATCTTTGCCATTTTTTTATGAACTATACATATAATGTGAAATAAGTACAGACTTAAATTAACAGTATACATTTAGCTTACCCTATACTTCAAATTGCAACTGGAATTTTAAACTTTGCAGTAAGGTATACTGTAGGACCGAGAGATGCAGTACGTTCTGCAGATATAAATATCACAATGAAAAATTTTCAGGCAGATTCTATTATCATTTTGCCGTTTTCAGGCATCTTGCCTAATTCAGTATATATATACCTATGGAGTATGCCCTTCAGACTTACGTAGTACTTAGTGTTCCTATCTTTAAAGTTAACAATTCTGATTATACGCTTGTACGCATGCTTTTCTTTGTTTTGATCATTACGCTTATCACTATTATGCACTGCGTATTAAGAATTATAACCAAAGAGCTAACAATTTTATGTATAATTCAGTTAATGTTTGGAGTAGCGATATCAGGAAATCTCCAGAAGTCTATGGACAGAATATTTTTCTTTGGCATTGTTTCTACTACTTTACTATACAGTGCAAGCAATTTTTCGAATATTCTAGATTCTACAATAGTCTACGACCACGTGAGCTTTGACACCTTTAAAGAACTTGACGAAACCCAATTACGACCTAACGGTAGTATAATGTTGTTGCCCGCTTAGTTTTCGGAAATGACTATGATGAATACATTCACAATATACTGCAGCATAAAGCAATTGGGATACGAAATATATCAAAGTGTTATGAAATATTAAAAAAGAAAAAGAAAAATAGTATGTGCTTGACACATATTGCCAGGGCCTTAACATATATGGATAAGACGGAATATTAAGCAGTCATGAAAATCGCGAAGCCTGTGTATTCTTATATACAAGCAATGTCGTTCTTTGAAATAGGTTCGCCATATAAAGATAAATTTCTTGAAGTTTTTCGAAGTCTGTATGAATCTGGGCTTTATAAACGTATGGATGGTCTCAGAGAATATTCAGATCTGTCAAATTCTAAAAGAAGTAATAATAATCGAATTTCAAAAAGTAATTTGAATACAGTAGTTGTATTAATTGGTGTCGAATATTCTTTATCTTTAATTCTTATATTTTTAATTGAATATTTACAAGAAAATCTAAAAATTAACGAAAATAAATTACTGTAAGCTTTGTATTGATTATGTATTTAAGTGTGGTAATAAAGTCTTTATGAATAATTAATAAAATTCATTAATTAATCCGAAAAATTGTTTATTAATAAGCTTGAAATTGGTATATGAAAGTTTTTTGATTTCATTTTAATATCTGTTGAATTTTCTCTTGTAAGTTGAAACTATGAAAGTTTTGTACCAACTCTTTCAGTGTGTCAAAAAACCTGTAATTTAAAAAAGAATTTAACCCCCTTACTTAAATATTTTTAAAAAGGCCCAGTTGATCATTTCCTATTCTTAATACATGGAAATAGAAACAGACAAATGTAGACTTTTTTTTTTAATTTAATGTTTTTTATAATTTGTAATAATGAACTCTGGCGTTGCTAAATGCGTACAACTTGTCGGTACAGCTCTTCCTGCATCAGGTTAATTCAGCATTGGCTTTGAAACATTTTGATCGCTATAGGAGAATGCGACTGGTGGACAATGGAAAAGGTTCGAAAGAGTCGTGCGACAATCGATCACTTAAAGTATCTGTCTCTGCACTTGTGTTTAATTGATCTGCTCATAAGGTAAAAAGAAACTGAAACTGTAGCTATTATACGACTTAATCATTCGATAGTATTTTGTTATATTATAACTAAATGGATTTGCTAAATGAACGAAATAAAGTAAAAATATAAAATAGGTATCGTACATTGAAAGAGCATATTTAATAAATTTATACAATAGATATTTATTTTCAGCATTGCGCATGATTTACTCACAAAATTCATACGGATACGAAAAATGTGCATGGGCCTTTATCGAGTACTTTTATTGAATTGAGCGTAAAATTCTGGGCTCGGTTTATGACGGTACACATGACGGTTCAAGTAATCTTGATGCATTTTTTGCTTCTGCGCCAGTTCTAGATTCTCCTCGGCGATCTGCTTGCTCAGTTCTCTGTAAAATAATGAAGGAAAAATCAAATTTTTTTTTTAACAACGAATAATCTCGATACACAAATTTTTGTTTGCTAAAGTCTGCTTTATTACGCTCTTCTGCGATCCAATTCCCGCTGATGAGTAACCGCAACTCTGGCGTTTCCGTTCATCAATTGATTCCACTCTTGATTTTTCGCATCTTCCTCGGCTCTTATTCGCTGCGAACAAAATTCAATTATCAATAAAAAAAAATATGCAGAGTCGAGTCCGTTTTGAAAATCTCCTTACAATCCATGCAACGAATAATTTGCATGTCCAATTACTGAACACTATAATTTTGCTGAATTTTCAGTACTTCAAACGTTTATAATCTTAAACTTTGTGCACCCGCAAGTATAAAATGTATTAAACAGAATTAGCACATGAATCTGTAAATATCGACAAAGAATCGTACTGAAAATAATTAAAATCTCGATGTAAATTATAATATTCGAGGTATAGGTATATTTCCCATAAAAAAAAAACAACTCGGTATATAGAAAAGAAAAATAAAGCAGTGCAACGTACGATATCACGTAACATAACACGATATATACTGTACACATTATATATATATACGAAGAGGCACACACGGCCCGAATGGTTTTACTTCCCTTTACAGCTGCACCGTGGATTCGTTGAACAAAAAGGAGCAAATGAAAAAACAGGTCGCGCGTGATTTCGGCTGTCGACGCGTGCAGCGCGCGCAGGTGTCGAAGGAAAGGGAAAGGCTTCACGACTCAGCTATATACATATATATATATGTAGCCGTGTGTGTGTGTGTGTAGGCGCGCGCGAGGTTGCCATTTGGGCTCTCACCTGTATCTCCTCCATATGCCTGGTCTGCTCGTCGCGGAATATCTTGAGCTGTTCCGAGGTCATGCCCTTGTAGCGCTCGGCTAACGGCCTGCCAGGTCCGCGCGTACTCTCGGCTTGGTCCTTCGACTCGGTGAGGAAGTCGCCGGTCACGTGGTTGTAAATTTCCGCCCTCTTGTCCTCGTCATCCTTCAGTGCATCGCAGCGTCTACGCTGATCCTGCTCCTCCGCCTGCGTCCAGTGCGATGCATATTATAGCCTTATACATGTATATGCGCTCATTCGGATAATAAAAACTGCTGCAGTCGACGGGAATTACATAGTAATTGCTGCAGTTGCAATAATTTGGATTTCTTATGCGCGGTTATTCTTTTCGGTGTGCGCGGGATTGATTCACGGAATTCATTCGCTTGTATTAATTCGATAAGAAGGGATCGCGTGAATATGCAGATAGTAATTGACGATGATAAAACCTTATATGTTATATATATATACTTTTTGATTTGAATCGCACTCTAATCGGTTAGTACCAAATATAGTTCTTCATTGATTCAAGTCTAGATAGGTATACGCTCGCGACTGATCGATTTTAATCAAGATCCCCCCCCCCTTTTTAAATTTAAACCAAGGGAATATCCTATCAAATGAGTTACATAATATTGTTTTTGATTAGTTTTTTAATTAATTTATCTGAAGCTCACAGATGGAAATGGGAAGAAATAAATTGGTTCATTCAAATATAATAGTGTAGCGTTCCCGAATACACTCACTGGTGAAATCACTTTAAATTTGTATACAGTTAGAATTGTGAAATTTTTTGGTAAATTATATACTGCATAGACCTTCACGTCACTGTAAACGTGAATCGTGAAATAATAAATTGTTTTAAAATTTCAAATGCAAATGCAGAAAAAATAAGTTAAGCAAACATTAGTGCACTCAAAGACAATATGTTGACGGCGTTTACTCCAGTCGTTAAAAATCTCTCATTGCCGGTTACGCTATATATAATCATATACAAAAACAATGATTGAAATTCACGTCGAAATGGCCGTTCGAGGTGCAGCATAAAGATAATAAGTATAATAATAATTGATATATAATGTATTAGTTCGAGTAGAGCGAACCAGAGCCCGATTGAATCTCGCGGTAGCGGCGTTGAGTCGTCTCCGGCAGTCCTGCTCCATGCGGTCGAGAGCCATGGCCCTCTTGTCCCTGGAGAGTATCGTCTGCTGATAGGCCCTCTCGGCCTCGGCTCTCTCCTTCTCGGCCATACGACGCTCCTGCACCTGCTGCATTATCCAGCTCTGCATCTGCTCGCGCTGTTCCTTCAGCCGGTTCGGCTGGTTCGCGTCCTCGCCCTCGAATCTGCGAACGAGATATATATCCTCATTGTTGCGCTCGCTCTCCTTCGCTCCTTTTACATATATATGTATAATATTGCTATTACGCATATGTACTTGTATATGTATACGACAATTCGCTGCGACGCCTTATCTCGTATTGCTTTGTTGACCGGCCGGCAATTGTAAAGCGTTATTTTTGGCTCTTTGCGCGGGTTGACGTTCGTGAGAGATCGAGGAAGCTATATATAAATGATTCGAGGCTGTGACAATGGAGGAGTTTTTTTTTTCCTCGACATATTTGCTCGCGGTAATTCGATGATGAATGCTATTGTATATGCGCGATTTTATATTAACTTGTGAAAGACAGCTTAAGTTGGTGTTAAAATTTCGTCTTTATATATATATTATGTGAAAAAAATGAATGAAAAGTTGCAGAAAAAGCAGCTCGTCATCGATTTGTCATCAGTTGAAATAAGAATTTTTTGCTCCAACTCGACTCGCGCGTCCATTAGTCATCTCGAAGAAAAGCTTAAGCCGAGACACGTGCATCGCGAATTTCGAGAAAAGAAAGAGCGGCGCGCAGGAATGAATATATACATGATGCTGGTATATTACTTTTGCGCAGATGCGAGACCCAATTGATCATCGCCGAATTGGGATCTAACAGGTTTGGATTTTTTCAGCAGCTCCGGATCGTAAAGATCAAAGTCCCTTCGATATTGGGGCTTCTGGTAAGTCTGGCGAAAAGCATTGATCTCTTGCTCCAGCTTTCGCCTTTCCTGAAATAAATATATGCGCCCAGCCGTTTTATATTTTAAAGCAGAGACTTTTCCAGAGGGAGAAATTATACACATATAAAGTCTAAACCATCATCTCGTGTATGTACCTCGTCCTGTTGTTTCTGGAGCAAAATCGCGAGTTGACTGCTCCGTACCAGAGCCTCGTCCATACGGGATTCCTGTGCCCTTTCCAAGTCGCGCTGTCGCTTCTTCTCTTCCACCTGCTTATCTAGAAACTCTTTGTCTATCTGTGGAATTGCAATTACAGGGTTTTTTTGAGCCTGCTCTTCTTGCCAGGATTTATAAGCGAGCCAAATCGTTAAAATACTTAGTTTGAAAGCTTCTGCTCGCTATTTTCTCTAAGGATCTCAAGAGATTCAATTATTAATAAGAGATTCTCGCATCGATATATATAAAGTTTGTATAGGTACTGATTGAAACTAATTGTTATATAAGTAAAGGAAATTACAGCAATATGTTTTTTATTGCCATAAATAACGGATGATGTGTGCTTATTGATTATTTCAAAGGTATAATGTATGTTCTAGAATGCGTGTACATTATTTTAAAAGATAAATAATTCTATAGATTGATTAATTATTGCAGATACAACAACAAATAAAATAATATCAATCGTATTTTCAATAGCAATATCTAGGCCGGATGTTGACGTGTATTTTAACAAAGTTTAACAAAATAAAAACAGCGTTTTTCTTCGATTAAAGAATAATAGTTATGGATTTTATAAAAATTAAAATCTTTATTTACAATTTATGACGATATATGCTTTACAGAAGAAGCTCGTCGAATATATGTAAGTTATATACTATTGTGCGGTATACTTAGTTTTTAGATGAAATATAAAACAACAAATATTAATTGATTAAAATAGTTGAAGCCCTTGAAATATTAAATAACATTCATGGAAAACGAATTTAATTACAAGCATATAAATTAGTACTTGGAATAGGAGAAATTGTATTATAACCTTTCCCACATACAGAAGTTTAACATTACACTCGATTCCAGTTCTTTCTTTTTATTAAGTTTATTTCTCAATTCCATACGAATGTATTATTAAAAACCGTGTCTAAATTTGACAATGAAAATCCAGTAAGACGCATTTATGTTCAATCGAAAGCTAAAGTTGTGTAATTAACCAAAAAAAAAAAAGGTAAATAAATCTTACCCCGATCTTGCGAACGCGGGGATTGAAAATCCTGATCTTCCTCTTTTCCTCGACCTGTCGCTTCCTCTCTATAGAAGCAGCAACTTTGAGATCTTGGTCGGTGCATTTCTGGAAGTCCAGCATGATGTCAGCGCGTCGCAGTCTGCCAGAGGGGAAAAAAGAGGGAGACTAGCCGCGGGAAGTCCAGAAAGGAGAAGAAGAAGACGAAGAAGCACAGAAGAGCCACAGCTCGTCTCGGTAGCACAAAAAGTTAAAAAAACGGACTCTCGAGATCGGCTCGCGAGTTATGAAGGCAAATAACCGATGGAGTCCCGGGCATCGAGGATTTATACGTGGCTTGGGCAGCAGCAGCGCAAGCAAGGGAGAAACACGAATACATAAAGGACACGTATACCAAAGCAACTCGGTGCTAATGCATGCGTGTATGTACTACTTAAAACGCACGCACGCGACGCGTTGCTATGGCTCGTTTGGATTGCCGGGCTTGGGCGGACGATGATCAAACCCCCGTATAGACCGTGGCTCGGTGGCTCCGAGCGACGGCGGCGGCAGCGTAATTCTTTTTTAGAGATGGAAGGGAGGCTTTTTATGGATTCGGTATATTGTTGCCGGGTGAAATCAGTGCACTCGCTGTATATTGATGAGTGCATATCTATTCCTTTTTTTTTCCTGTCAAAAGTCAATTTAAGCATGGGATTTAAATTTTCATATCTATTAGTATATGGTGAAATATTTATTTCAAAATTATTCGTTATACAGTGACTTCATTATTTATTGTTGTCTTTGTTGAAAACACTTTTTTTATATGTACACAACCGTGTGAGATCGAGAGATTTATGGAGCAATCTTTTCGGATACATATACCTGTATAAATATATGTATAAATTCTGCTTACGGATTCTTGTAAACACACTTTATTAAATAAATTATTAAATAATGTTTTGAAGTATAATAATGTTATTCGAAAGAAGTAACACTAAAAATAGCTAATTATGAATATTTAAAATTAAAATTAAAACTAAAATTAAACTCTTTTAAAATTAGTACAAACTTCAAAGTAAATAATATAAACAATTCTTGTAATTGAAACAAACAATAACTAAGTATTCTGCAATTTTAGCTTAGTATACTATTAAATTTAAGTATAGCTAACATAAAAACTGTCGCGCTAGTTTCAAATATTTAATAACTCAAATAATATAAATCTGTGTGAAAAAGTAATGTCAAAAGTATATCATAAAGTTTCTGATTATATTTCTTATTCTCAGATATTTTGAATATACTTTTATGTCTTCGTAAACTTTACTTTAAATATTCACGTGATGTGCTGAAGTTTCAGCAGATTAATGATCTCCGGATAATTACTTCCTCGTGCAAATCGAGATTACGCGAGCTTCATTTCATGTGAAAAGTGTCCAAGTTATGTAAGCCGAATGATAGACAAATGTTTACCCCATTTTCATGCACAACACATAAAAATCGAACAAAGGAAGTTTTTTACTATTGTATAAGGCACAAAAAATCATACGAAATTATCTGTAAAATATGAATCAGCAGAATCGTGTACTTAATCCCAAGTTGATTAAAATTTAAAAAAAGTGACATAAAGCGAGTCGAGTAAAAAATTTGACTTAAATGAAATTTTAATGGGACATTTTTCACAATAAACACTAATACCTGGCTTTAGCGATGATGCGTTAAAAGACGTTGATTTTCCGGGATAAAACCTGGGACGCTGTTCTATAACAGGATTGAATGCATTATTGCACACTATGTATCTCGTAACCATTACAATCGAAAGATTTCAATAAAAATCATTTTTGAAGGACATTTTTTTCTAGTAATAAAAACTATTTTTTGCAGTTACATAATATGTAATGATGAGATAAACTACTGTTGTTTAGAAGGTAAAATACAGTTAAACAAAAATAATTGATCATTTTATCTAAAATTAAAGCTAAAAAGTACCTATAACGCTGGACTAAAGCCGAAGTCTTGCAATACTTGGCTTTATCTACTTAAATATAATTTATACGGTGTGAAAATGGAATGAAATATTTTTGTATGCTGTTAAAGAATGCAAAAAATGTAACTTTTTTATATAAATTCCCTTTAAAGGGAGGGAGACAATTTTCAGGATTTCTTTTTCGATAAATTATCGCAATCAATCATTAATAAGACGGTCAGGGTTCTTCACAAGTTTTTTCTCTACATTAACATTATTCACGGTACACTTTTCATCACATCAAAGAGCGCACAAAAACTGTTAATCCGCAAGAAGATGAAAAATACTCATAGCCAAAACCAACGTGTCTAAAAGCAAGCAGAAAAATAATCATCAATCTTAGCCCCCGCCCTGGTGTAAAAACAAACGCGATGCTTGCATCAGGTCAAAATTTGCATATATATATATATTCGCGCATCGTACAGTTACACATATACGCCAGAGCCGCAGCTGCACCCGCACGAAAAAGCAGCTTCCCCCCGAAATCACGTCGGAACATCGAAAAACTCACCCACCCGCATCCCCCGTTAAACTAAAAGTGTCGCACACATACATGCATAAAATAATAACGTTGATAACACAGAGAGAACAACTATAGGAATGACAGCACACGAAGACGAAGCGGCGGCGCCTGCGACTCTAGGCAAACGGTATGACGTCACTGGTGAACTGGGTCTGTGTATATACGCGCGGCTCTCCTACACTGCACTTATGTGTGTATATATATACATATATACCTATATACATAGCCTACATACGCGTGTATACCGATATATAGCGTAGAGAGAGAGACAGAGAGAGAGAGACTCGGGCAACAGTGCGCGCGCGACTATAGTGCAGTCGTCGACTACGGCAGACATTCAGTCTCGGCTTGGCGCTCCACCAGTACGGATCGCACCGACTCACACACACGCGCGCTCACGATATATAAACTCTCGCCCCGCTGCTTAGACTTGTATACCCAGCATACTGTACATATATATATATTATATAGGCAGCCAGAGAGAGTCATATACGTGTATAATACGCGGCGCGAAGCGTTGGGTAACGCGCAGGCGCAGACGTATCGTACAATATTCTCTCGCTCTCTCGTGCACAGCAGCAGCAGCAGCGAGGCACACACTCGCCACAGGGACAGCAGCGGCAGCAGCAGCAGCAGCAGCAGCATCGGTGCACGGTGTGTGTACTGCGGGACAGAGACAGACAGAGAGAGAGAGAGAGAGAGAGAGAGAGAGAGAGATAGAAAGAGAGCGAGTCCTAAGCGTGTACAGCAGTATACCGTGGCCGCGAGGGGAAAAATCATTATGCGCGACGACGCGCGTGTCGCCGCTGCGGAAATCTCGAGAGTCGAGTGAAAGGGAACGAGGAGCGAGCTCTAGTCAGTAGTAGTTAGACTAGTCCCGACGCAGTAGTAATAGACGGGTCATAACTCTCTGTTCCGCTACGGTGTAGTATACACCACATATACACACCCAGCCACTGTGAGCCTCTGTGAGTTTTATATATATATATATTTATTATTTTTTGTTCCTCGCGGCTGTTCTCATCTCCTCTCCTGAGAGAGAGAGAGAGAGAGACGTGCAGACTTGAAGTTGTGGTAATAGAAGGGTGGAACGAAGAACAGAAATTAAGGAAAGAAAAGAAAGGTGTCGAGGTTGTGTGCGCGCGAAAGTCGGGGGTGGTAATGATATGAGAGAAGAATGAGCTGCAGCGTGAAGATCTCGAGCGGCAAGAGCTGGAGTGGCTCGCAGCGAAGGATTAACGCTCTGGCCGAGGAGACCGTTGGTGTGGCGTCCATAGGGACGAGCTCGAGCTGTCCTAGCTTGACGCACCAGGCGCAGATCGTACAGACGACGCAGACTCTGTCCCAACAGAAGCTCGTTGGACAGACGCCACAACAGCAGCTACAGCTACAGCAGCAGCAGCAGCAGCAGATTTTGCAGGGACAGTCGCCGCGCCCGGTCAAGTCGATCGCGGCTAAAAGGGGCGAGGACATTAGCAAACTGCTTAGGTATATAGACGACAACGTCATCGGCAAGAATGGAACCTTCTTGGGACCGTTTGGACGGCGAAAAGGTCGGTATTGCACAATCAGTCAATCGGTGTTTCTATCTTTTTTTTATTTTTTTTTTTTTTTTGCTCGTGCGATGTGGGATGGCTTTTGAGGGTGGAGATTCGTTGTATACGTCTTTCTTTGAGTATCGGAGTTATAAAACGAGAATTCCACTAGATTCATTCGAGATGGATTTTGGAATTTTGTTCAAACGTGCTCGACTTACATTAATTGCAACGACAATTTGGATGTATGTAAAAACCGAACGAAGCTGCTTTCGCTACTTGAGCGATGCGAACGTCAAATTGTTATCGGTATATTTATTCCCGTATATACAAGTATACTCAAGATAAACGTTTTTTTATTTTGAGCTTATATTATTGTATTGAACTTATCATATCGGAGCATACGCATTTCTTTTGTGCATTGAATTGCATTTCCAAAGTGCACTCCAAAGTAAGTTGCTATATATATATATATATGCATTCGTATAATGGAATTCTATCGGGTATATACGCAAATAATTTTTCGATAACCCAGCTTTGCATTTTTATTAGTGTTTTACTATCTATAGAATATCGCGTTAGTTTGTATACTTTCAGCAAATGAATTCAACGATTTCAAATATCTGTCGAGTATAATGAAAAAGCTTTTACATTCCAGTGCAGATTTTTAATGATTCGTATATAATTGAAGTATTAAATTATTAATGAACAAATCACCGTTGAGACGCACAGTTAGCCTTAGTCGCGTGTATACAACTAAACAAACCGCGCGCATGTTAAAATTTATATCATACACAATAAATACACACAACGATACATTTCAGTAGTAACAGAAGTATACAGAAAATGAAGCCTATACATATAACGCTTTACACCTCATGCCGCAACAAAGATCTGTTATTGACTCGAAATAGGGCACAGGTCACATTCCCATCATCCGTCCGTAGAAGTTTGCACAAAACAAACGCCTATTAAATTATGCATCCTATTCGGTGCACGAACTTTGTTATGAAAATCGTATATAAGAGTGTCTGTCTGGAATAATTCGCGGCGAGGCACTACTATACCGCACAGGTTTCGCGCAGCGCGCAACAACAACCTTCCGCTTAAAGCGCGGTATATATAGGATAGAAAAAAAAATCTATTTCTCTATTTATAAACCAGCGGCGTTTTATTTATAATCCATAATAATATTCCTGCCGCCGTTACATTTCACCGCTCTCGCTATTCTTAACCCGGCCAGCGCACTACTACTACATCCCCTCTACTCTCTCTCTTGTTCTTTTTTGTCGTCGAAGCGCAAAAAAAAAAAAAACGAGAAAAAGACGTTATCGGGCAACGCGCCAAAATTCAAACTTCATTTTTCACCCTCGCGAAACTTCACTCTAGCATTGGCGAGACGGTGTGCGGCGGCTCGACACAGTAAAAGTTCAGTCGCGCGCGCGCGCGCTCGCGATATAGACACGAGATTCGCGAAGCGTTTATTGACCCCCTTACGTGATGATGCAAATTAGGTATTCAATCTCACTCGCGCTCGGTGAGCTACTATATAGCTGCACTACCTCCCCCGCCCCACTGTACACTGCACATATCCATATATATATGCGCACCTCGGGCTTCGTTCGTATTTCGTGGCTGGTATTATATAGGAGTTTGCACGGCTCGTACATATAGCGGCGTGTCACGCCCGTGCAGCCGCCGCTGCGGTTATAATGGAAGCCCATGGAAACTATCCTGCACCGGTGCACCGCGCCGCGCGGCTATATGTGTATATATAAGTTCGCGTGCTCTGCGCATGCAATCTGCAACCTCACTCTTTCTCTCTCTCTCTCTCTCTCTCTGACTCGCGGCCAATGAGCCTCGGATTACGCCAGCATACACATGCACACGCTGCTGCTGCTGATGCGGTTTGGAGTCTGCCGTTGTTGTGCCTGCACTGCACGTGCACACCATGAAATATATTGTACGTCCGTCTGTGTGTCTGTGTGTATGTGTGTACGCACGGTACACTTCCAATAGTCGTTTGTTCGCACGGACATTTTGAGGAATGACGAAATATAGACGTCGTTTTTATTACGAGTTAAAAGGGCGAGAATATGGAAATGTGTGTGTGTGTCTTTGGGAATGGATCGATATTGAAGAAATATCGTCAATATTGCAGTGCGATATATAATATATATAATATAATTAACATGCTTATCGAAACTGATTTACTTTGAACGTGCGGTATAGGCTGGGCAGTGATTTTTCATTCTTTCAAATTAAAGCGGAGGTATAACCTTGGTATATACTTAAAAGACACACGAGTCTTGGACGAGCGCAGCCGCACCGAGAGACGAATTTACAGCCTATAAAAGCCGAGTTCGCGCGCATCACAGTAGCGGCATCTTGATTAAGATTTATGCAGCCAAAATCAAGTATAGCGGAGGAAGCCTTTTACGTACATCGCAGCTTTATCAGCAAAAATTCACGCTCTACATACGCGCGGTCAACCTCTCAGCTCGCTATTAACTATATAAGCACACCGCGAATATATAATTGCACATATAGCAATAACATGAATTTGAACGCTACAATAACAATTATAACGATTGTAAAACATAATATGCGAATACACGCGCGTTCCCGCAAAATTGAAGATATATATATACATTGTCAACACTCTTTCGCTGTATAAAATATGGCTAAAGATTATATTTGGGAAGACTCTGGGGCGAGACTGCGCGACGTTCGAGATAAACATCAATGCCAGTGTTTATTTACGCGATACGATGTGTCGTCCGCGCCAGGGCGCGAGTCAGAACCACCGCGCGCTTGGATGTGTCGAAAACCTCGGTAATACGCGATTAGATTAAATGCCTGCGGAGCTCGTTACACGCACGCACACGCGTACATACCGATGTAAGCACGGGGTCGTTCGTTTGCGAGGTTCGCTATTACGAGATTTCCCGCTTGGTTTATTAGAGTCGAGATTCTCCCTGTATCTTTGGCCTCTCGAGGTCGCGGGCACCTGTTTCTATTATCCTCACCCGTAAGGGCTTGACTCTCTCTCTCTCTCTCGCTCTATATACAACTATATATAAACGTGCGACGCGATATCGGCTCGATATCTCGTGGAGTACATATGCATGCATCACCCACGTATTTCGGGATTCATGCCAACCGCGGAATCTCGAACTAATTGGAGCGTGTCAGAGTCATCCGGAATCGTTCGAATTTCATCTCTCCAACTGCATGCAGTATATACATGTACCGATGAATATTACACCCACGTTTGTAATTTAAGGTCTCAAGGATGCGACCTCGATGGTGCAACAATCAAATAGATTTGCTTTGACCAAAAGGAATTTATAGAAAATGATCAAACTCGTATTATACCGAACTACGCAAGGTGTTAAATATAGAAGTGCGAGAGAGAAATCTAATGTTTCACGATTTCCAAGTCTCGAGTAAAATATATAGTTAAGATAGCGCAGCGAGATAAAGTATATTATACACGGCACACGATAGATAAAGCCATAATACGAGCGCGTTAAAATCAGCCGTTTATTAACGAACGAGATGCGACTAGACCCGTTAATTATACTCACTTGGAAAATTATATCCTACACTGCACACATTTCGTTCCAAATGATTAGTTGAATATATATTTTACGAAATTTATTGTCTCCAGTCCTCGTGTTAGTAAAACACCGCGGAATAGAAGGATGTACACAAAGAAGAAGAAAGAGAGAAAGAGAGAGGACAAAACGAGCATGTGTGGAGATATTAAAAGTGGAACGGCATAAAGCCGTCGAATTTATCTGGCGAAATGGAGTATTTATATATATATAAGTGTGTGTTTGCTGCCGCGCGTTCTGTCATCGTCCCTCGTGAATAGTATCGGAGGAGCAACGACACAATGCCACAAGAGTCTCGATACTGGCTGCTATTAATATTTTTGTCGCGGACAATAATGAAAAGAGAGAGGGAGAGGCAAAATAGATTATAAACGCATGTATGTGTCTGCTATCGTAGTGCTTTACGACGTGCACTGCGCAGGCTTGTTTATATTCTTAGCTTTTAACGCGTATTCCAGTGGTTTTTTCTTTTTCTCTCTTTCTCACGCGAGCCCCGGCCTCTTATCGAAAAAAAGAAAGAAAGAAAGAAAGAAAAAACTTTCTAGGGGAAACAAACAAAATCCGATTGAATTATATTGAAATGTCGATATACCGCCGTTGTAACTGCGTCTCTGAACTTTGCTTGGATAAATGTTTTTCGAGTCGCTCTCGAGTAAACATCGGCTACCGAATATGTAATTGGACTAATTGTAGATAGACACGCAGTCTGTTATGTAAGAAATTAAAAAAGTCCAATTTCTGCTCTTATCTGATAACGCGCTTCCTCTTTTTTTTTACACGTGTTTGCACCGTGAGACAGACGAATATTTCTGATGTTTGTTGCTGCGAAATTTCTTCCCCCATGAATTGAACTTCGTTATCGTCGCGACTGCTTATATTCGATTATCGTGAATAAATAATTTCTTTTACCGCGACACACATTGTCGCATGTGCAGGATAAGTAGCGAAGAACGGAATCAACAATTGAACGGTTATATAAATAAGTATTTGTTGAGACATGTTTGTTTGTCTCTTTCAACTTTTCAAGTACAACTGAAACTTCCTTTCAATATCTGCCGCGAGTAGCTGTTTTAAATTAATAAAGAACACTAATTAAATTCGCAAGGTCGGAATTTTTAATGCGGCGCGCTACTCTCGCAGAAAAAGAACGTTTTTCATTATTATATCGATTGATATCGGCGAATAAGAATTAGGTCAATAATCTCAAGCGAATCTGTTCTCCTCGTTTGCATAATATCTTTTGCATAATTCACCTGACAATAATACTCGCAAGAAAAAGTGTTAGGTATTGGATTTCGCAGAGCAATTAAAACACAATACGTTTATTTAAATAATAAATAAGATAAATTACTTTATTGAAAAGAAACAAGTCGTGAACTCTCGTGAATCCGGTCGTCACACGTCTACAATATTCAACATATATTGCAACAAAAAGTAATCATTTCGTTACACTTCTACATTATATTGTTTTACACTGTGCACGATGCGAATCGAATAAGACTAGTGTTTTGAATTTCTCAGCTATCTGCACACTCATAGGCTGATTATTAAAGTTTTGTAAATAGCAGTATTTTAGCGATCGCCCTCCGATAAGCCACAGGTGAAAAAATAAGAATTACTTTTCATCACGTGTTGATAAGTGATTTTTTTTTCGTTTCGCACTTCAGATCCCTGCATTATATTTAGACCGATTTCTTTTTCTTACACGTGCGCAAGCATTTTCGTACAAATATCCCTCTGTAATATTTTATAGGTCATATCTCGCATTGCACCCGTCATTCATCATTACCGCGTATCCGGCGTATCTAATTTACTAATCGTCTGCGTCTTATCTGCATAACAAACACACGGCTTGATATTTTCATAGAAACGATTAAGTTTTTGATTCTCGCAATACCAAAATAATCTATGATTATTATCATCGCTATTTGCACTCCCGTTCCCCCCCTTTAATTTATACCCAAAAACAAACAAACAGCTCCAGAAAACAATTCTTTATCGGCCTTTCGCGAAAAAGGGAATGACATTTTCCATCTTTCTCTCTCTCCATCACTGGGCATATATAATGCACCGAGAGCTGCGCGCACAAAAGGAAAGAATCGCGAAGCATCGCGTCCGTCCACAGGTGAGCTCCCACCGCTCCATAAATTTCGCACTTAATTCCTTCGACTCGACAATACACACGAGAGACTCTTGCAGTATAACAGAGCGACGGCACTGCAGAGAGCGAAATGCGTGCGCTCGCGACCCACTGGTGCAGTTGCAGCTCATATATATATATATATCGGGGCCCCGGGCGAGCAATATGCATGATCTTATCACGTGAACGAACGGCGCGCTCGGCTCGCGCTTACATAATTTTATGCGAACTCGTATGCGTCGCGGTTGCTCGAGCGGCTTTCCTCTATTCTATGTATATATATATACGCTATCATGAGCGAGAGTGGTATACCGGCGCGCGGAGCAGTTTTATGGACAAAAGCGACGCTTCGACACACTGTCGAGTGAAAAGATGGGACAAGATACTTTTTTTAGCTGAGTTAGACATTTGAGTTGAGAGATGCGATGGGTAGTTTAAAAAGTCGGTTTGATCGCGGCGAGTTTAATTATATACTGTAGGTTTTGCGATGATGAGAATGAAAAAAACTTTGGCTTTACGGGAAAGAAAAAAAAAAAATAGGCAAATTTTTAAATGGCTTCGGTGCTCTGTAATTACAGAGTTATTACCTGGAAATTGATTTATTGTATTCAAATTTTCTCGGACCAATTAAAATCTTTTAAGTTCTACAATTATCCGCAATTACCTTAAACCATGCGCGCAGAAACATTTCAAACTTCTATTGTTATCTATGCATTTTTCGACTGAAAAAGATAAATGCAAATATCCCGGTTAACATTTATGCACATATATAAAAAGAGCAAAATTTTAAAATGTGTATAACATAAATATTCAAATGGCAATTTTTGGAATTTAATCCAGTTCCATGTTTTCATAAAGTTCGACAGTTCCACGCGTCCGCGCGTTTACATATCGTTGATTTTCCTATCTCGAGAAAGAGAGAGAGAGAGAGAGAAATCGCTTTCTCTTCGCCTCGAATGAATGGACGCGGCGGCAAAGTTGGTGGTATTGCATAGAACAGCCGCTCCTTGTGAGCCTTTAGATTCAGCTCCTATTTAGACCTGCAACTTTGCATATTTTTCCGATATTTTCTCGTTATTTAAACTGTCGCATTTACTTAACGACGGCTATTATTAGTGTGTTCCAGCTACTGGATTATTTACAAACCGCGAGAGAGTGACGCGGATTTACAAAAAAAAAAATTATATTCTATAGGTTACTGCAATTGGTATTAGTATTTTTGCGTTATAATAAATCGATCGATATGATAAATTGAAACGTGTTGCGATAAATGTCTTAGATAAAGTCGCGCATTAGCTCTAATGATATTGGAATTTTTTCAAACTAACGTGTTATCCTACACAATATATATCTATACTTGGTGTTGGATTATTTGTAGAAACTATTTCGTGCCGTGCATACTAAATCAAAATGTGTATGCACGATTCGAGAAATTACGTTTATAATTTCATGTTGTATTCATCGGGCATCGTAAACTTAGACATTGACAGATACCTGACACGAATTATAACATTGCGACCGGTTGATTAAAATTGTGCATAATTATTATTGTGCGCTATACTATAGGTAAGCTAATGGCATGGTGTCAGAAATTCAAACATTTGCGATGAAAATATTTAAGTGATGCAGCAAGTTTATTAGCATGAAACGTGAACCGGAGGGGACGGTAAACGGACTATATGCTTAAAAGTGAAGAGGATTCTGCGCTTACTCAATTCTTTTTTTCCTTGTCTATTTGAATCCTCGCGCGCATCAACCATGCGTAAACTGTTGGATTATAAATCGAGTCTTGAGTTTACGCTCGGCATCCTATTACGTTTTCAAAATATTCAGCTGTATATAAGTATTAAGTTCTAAGGCGTGTATCGAATCAAGTTTCAATGCTGTTCATCCAGTGACAAACACAGTTCAAATATTATCGCCAACTGTTACGGTATATATACGTGCGCTTGAAGAAAAACAAATTAGTTTACACAATAAGAAAGAAAAAAGAGAAATAAAAGTATATCGCAAACATTATATGCAGCGAGATTATTCGCATATATAAATCGGTAACCGCGATCGAAATTAAGATCATTCTTGTCTTTCGCAACCGCGGCGTGGAATATTTTGTGCAACAATATTAATCTCTTCTTTGGCATTCGGCATAATTTAACCGCACAAATTTATGCAGTTTTCCATCATCTCGCGCGCTCGTGTGTGTGTAACCTCGATAACCGATGTGCTATTAACGACCGGCAAATGTCTCATGTTCGCTAAGCGCACCGGCAACACATACAACAGTTAAAAACTACTCAAATATTGATAAACGCATCGTCTTTAATGTGTCGTCGAATGCATAATCAACCGGGGCGAAACTGTTCTCGAACTCGATCCCTCCGTTCGTGCAAACACACTGCACAAGAGAAATAAGAGAATGAAAAAAAAACAAAAAGAAAAACCGACATAATTCAATCGACGATCGCTGCAGTTATGATACATGCGCGTTTATACACATGATCACAAGTGACAATGATTTTTATCATCGCTCGTAATGGATCGGTCTCAGTTCTTTCGTTTCTCTCTCTCTCTCTCTCTCTCTCTTACCCACTCACACACACACATACACACACGCACACACGCAGAGATATATATATATATATAGAGAGAGAGAGAGAGAGAGAGAGGAGTTGGCGAGCCATCTCAAAGTCAAGAAAAAATGTGACGCGCGCGACGAAGATCGGAAATCAGGGTTAAACGCGCGCGAAACGGTCAGCGCCGCCGAGTGTATTTCGCCTCTCTGCTGCTACTTCTTGCTCTTGCTCGTACTAGTAATAACCGGCCACAGCCTTCTTTCGGTGTGCCTGATGCGTGGATATACGTGCATCATGTGCACGTGTGTATATATATATATGTACATATGGAAGTGGAAAGAGTTTGTCGCCGCGCGCGGCGCTCGCTCGAGCATAATATAATACAAGTGAGCGTAATCGCTGTTTAATCTGGCAGATGACGCGAGCCGCTCTCGGCCGCACTCGCTATTTTATTCCGCGACTTAATGCGTGTTTCTCTCTCTCTCTCTCTCTCATGCCGGGCAGCTCTTTAATGCAATTACAACAATCTCTCTCTCTCTCTCTTGCTCTCTCAGCCCTGTTGTACTGGTTCGATATATATACACTCATTGTCGTGTGAGTTCAGTGGGCCTGGCGTCGAGGTTCTCCCCTCCGCAAATGGCATCGACCAAGAAAGGTCAATTTTTATATGTGCAAAGCTCGCTCTCGCGTGTGAACTTTGAAATTCAGACTGCGTCCATAAAGTGCGAGAGTGCGAACATTTGGGTGCGTGATGTCTTTTTTTGGGTACAAGATGATGGGGACATTGAACTTTTTGCGTTATTTCGAAGCGTTGAAGGTTCGACCTTCTACAGCAGCCGTTGTACAAAATTTTATTTCAATTTTTGTAAATTCGTATTGTCGTCCTTTCATTATAATTATATTATATAGGTTTATTTATATAAGTTTGGAACTGCTTCGAGATGAAGGTAAAGGATGCGAACTGAGGCGTGAAAAAGTACCTTGAGAAGCTAAATGAATCTCGTATTCTTTCTCCTTGAGTTGGACGTAATGTCTGGATATTTTATCGATCCCAGCTATACTGAAACGATTGGACGAGAAAATCTTTTTCCGTAACGCAGTTGTTTCGTTTAGATGGATATAATAATTGAAATCTATATGTACATTATAACTGAAATTCGAGAAAAACGAAATGACTATAATAATACGAAGGATTAATTTAAAGGGATTCATGTATAGCGACTCAAGCTTGTCAACGTATTCGAGCTTCCACTGAATCTTAATTTTCCCGGCGAACCAATTTTCCTCGCACTTCACACCTTATGCCCGTACAGTTTACGCCCCATTAAGTACCGTTAAAGCAGTATTCATCGGTGATTTGGCGCTGCACTGTAACATTTGCAAAACGTCGCATACTATATGTGTATACATGCAGTGGCGCAAAATCTTCCAATCAAGTCTCACACATATAGGTATATACACACATATATATATATATATATATATATAGGTGAAGGCGCGCAAAGCCAGTTTCGAGCCGCTCTCGCGGAAAGCATTAGTTATTCAATGGTATTGCGGCCAGTGCAGTATATAACGTGGACACTTAACGATCGGACTACTGCTTCGTTTCTCTATATCTCGCTGCACCGGCTTCTCTCTCTCTCTCTCTCTCACTTTATTCGCGAGCGCATCGTCGTAAATAACCCGCCTGCGCGCCGCGCGATGACGTCAGCCGTGGCTTGTTTACGCGTGGGTGCTATAATGCACCAACTCTCGGACTCCGCGAGCGAGCGAAAATTACAGAGATAAAAAAAACAAAAAGGAATTAAGCTGGAGGCGCTAATCTCCTCGTGTGTATACTCACGCGTACGTGTGTGTGCGCTGTGTCTCTTTCATGCGCGGAGATCGTGTTTTACATACGTTATGATGCCTTTCGCGCGGACATGCGAGAATTGAACAATGAGTTGTCAGGCATGTGGTGCTTGCGATTATACTTATTATAGGTACTTATTGCAGCTTATTCTTGCTACCGGGGCAGTGATTTTCGGCATATATCATGTATAGTTGAAGATTCGACGTATATCGTGAATTACGATTTCGGTTGTATATATATATATATGTCATCTATTGCGATTATTTTTAATTTTGAAACGTATGTATTGGGTATCTTCTCGCTTTCGTGGAATTGACTTTCCGTCTGTAAGATTCTCGTTATAGGTTCGAGCGAACTTTTTGTAGCTTTAATCGTCAGCTTTATTGGGTTAAATATAATTCTATTATTAGCCCAACACAATTCTCTCGAACGGGACGACCATTTACTCTAACGAGATTTGATCAAGTATCGCTATTCACCACTTTTTAATAACATTTTATACACTTTGCAAGGATAAACATTAAATAGTACAAAAGCGACTCTGTTGGCGCTATTCTTGTAGCTTGATATAAATAATTAAATACCCCCAATAAAATTTTAAAGGGAATCATCGGCACTCGCGCATTTGTTGGCTCACATAAAAAAAAATTAGTTTCAATTTTTTTTTTTTAGCTTACTTCGAATAATTTGATGCTTGATTAATCAATTCTATTTTTCTCGGACAAAACATTAGTCATTAATTAATCTTATCCGAGAACGCACAGAAGCGGAAATATAAATTACCTCTTCTGCGGGGTTTTTTCAGATTCTTGAGGAAACGATTCTCATCAATCTGTATCATTTATCGCGGCATATCAACGCACTATACCCGCAAGGCTGAAACCATTGAAAACCAACATAAACATTATACTTGTGATTTCCGCGAAGCTATTCTAATAGAAATTAATCGCTGTAAGTGCCGTAACTGATCACTTGGGTTATTTATTGAAGGGCAAACTGCTCTCGTCGATAGTGCAGTGACGTTCGTACGAATCCTCTTTTCACAAAAATCCATAAATTCGAACAACTGTGCTTTATGCTTGTTTTTTCTTGTTTTTCTTTTCACAAAAATATTACCCACATCCAACTTTAATCGACTCAAAGAACCGATAAAACTAACAAGGTGTATATATACTCACGATCTATTTCGGCAAGTCGCGCGAGCTTCACTCCTCAATCGTTTAGGTTGTTAACCCGAAAAATAAAGATAATCGAGAAGCGGCTCAATCATCCGGCGCAATAAAACGAATCGCTACTTATACATACATATATATATACGCACCCGCACACGTCAACTCGAGTCGCAAACGCAAGGAACGAAGACGATATAGAGGAGAAGCTCCCAATAGTCCCTGTAGCGCCACTGTGGCTTACGGCATACTTATATATAGGTGCCCGTAGACTCCGGAATGTATATTTGCTTTCATTGCCATCGCTCAATGAAGCCGCGTGAGAGAGAGAGATAGTCGGGCCCTCGCGCCTCGCCTCGCGCAGCCTCGCAGAGATCGTTTTTTTTTTTCGGCGCAAGCGCTTATAACTCGCTTATACTTGTATACATCTACCGCACGTGACCTCGACTCGTGAAAAACGTGGCCTACACGCGACGACTAGCGGATCTCTCGGATTCTATCTTGTGTTGTTACTCGCCCCTGATGATGTCGCGCGCCCCTCGTTTTCACACGTCTCGATCGTGGCCTCTCTGCCGAATATCTATACAAGTCGTCGGTGCCGCGCGCGAGTGTACGCATCCGAGCTATACTCGTGGGCCGCCGGGGCTCCGCGCGCAGTCGAATGTCAACGATCCCGCAGGCTAACTATATTTACGACATTGTACGGCTGCCACGTGCTCGCCGCGCTGCGCTCCTATATATATATTATATGCCGTCTCTGTTTCCGCTCTCCGCCGTCTTCCATATGCATAACGTATTTACTACCCGTGCGTGTGTGTGTGTGTGAGAGCCTCAATATATCTGCGCGAGCATACTTTCTCTTTTTGTTTACGTTATTGACTCTTCGGCCTCTTCGCGGAGCGAGTCAACACGCTGTTTGCGCTCCGATCGATAACCTGCCTCTCCACATTCTTTTCTCGCTTCGTTTTTTTCCCTTTTTTTTTTTTCTTTTTTGTTGTCTTTCATTTTTTCTTCGAGCGGAGGAACGTTTTTGCGCGATCCCGAGGGCGTTTTTAGTGCTCGGAGATGAGTTTGGGCAATGGAAATTTAGGGTTATCGAACGAGTGCTGTTGGTTTTGTTATATTTCGCTGTGGGGATCGATTGGTTGTGTATAGGGGGATCGATTTGTGGAGTATATAATGGAGTTTCGAGTTGACTCGAGTGCAACTTTTAAACCTCCTGTAGCAGTTAAAGCAGCGAAATTATCCGAAAGTGTTTTACATATAATGAAAACCTATACATAAACTTCATTTGTTTTTGAATAATACAATACGTGATTTGCGAATTCTCGTTTTTGTACATTTCCATTATTATAGTTCAAGTAAATCCTTCACAAATTTAAAAATGTCAATACCAACTGTTTTGTTTCTTTGCGCCACTGCAACTCATGCAAGAGAAAGAGTTTTTGTTAATTATTTCACAAAGATAAATTTTCTGAATTTTAAAGAGTATTTCCCCTACAAATGATACAGTATATTATGAACTTAAGATTGACTTCAATTAAAAAGGCTATACATGTATTTTGAAGACTACTTAAATGTATGGCATCGTAAAAGAGTTTAACAGCGCAGTTTTAATATTCGCCCAAAAATAAAATATAACGAAAAAGCAAAGAAGAACGAGAAAAAAAGGGTAATTTTATATTTTTCAGCCGTACAATTTTCGGTATCGAGTAAGGAAAAATGCCTTTCTCTCCGTAATTGCTGCGTGTGCACAGTAGTGCAAGCAATCGGCTCGGAGGTCAATTGTCTGCAATGTCTACTTAGCGACACAAAAGAACGCGCGACTCGGCGTAAAAAAAAAAAAGAAAAACTCGCGCGTATATAGCCTTTGCGTCGCGTAGTTAAATCAAATTCAGCGACGACCTTTTCTTGCCATATAGCAACTCTGTCGTTAATACTCCAAGAAGCGATTACACTTCCTTTTCTTTCTCTCTCTCTCTCTTTTAGCTGTTACCGCTGTTGTTGCTCATATTTTCGAGTTCTGCAGCTTTTGTTTGCCTTGTGTTTGCACGCATACTGGCGCTGCTTAACAATATAAAAAACCTCGCCGTAAAATTCTGCATAGATATATAACTTCTGTACAACAACATCTCGTGTGTGTATATGTAGGTACTCGAGCCCGACGTTTTCTCCTCTTGGATTTTCAATATTTCTTGTATATTTATCGAATTTTAGTTCTTACATCTATCGAGCGCAAATCAGCGAGTTGACAGTTGCACAGCGAAGTAAATTAATTGACAATAAAATTGAAACATTATCTCTTGCGGGCTATCGTTGGCTTATACCGCTTGTTTTTTTCTTTCTGGGCCGAGCTTTTATCCTCGATAAACAATATCGGAACATTCGCATTACAAAATTTATTGTATCGATGGCATTTTTCAAGCGAATCCGTTATAAGGTTACGCCGCGCGTCGCGCGAAACATCAATTTCGATAATAACGCAGAAAGTGCGACTGTGTGCGCGCGCTTGTGTTGTTTGAATATTATCGGTAACCGACCCTGAAGTTCCGTACAGATATATAAACTGAGCAAACATCGATATATACTCGGACATACGTAAATATAAGATATACTTCTTTTTTTACTTTACTCTCTCTCTCTCTCTCTCTCTCTCCCCCCTCTCCCAAGGCTTTTGTGAAAGAAGTGTACAAGTACGAAAAAATAAAAAAAAAAAAAAAGAAAGAAAAAGGAAAGAATCGGAGAGATACGTCCGTCGAAAAAAACACGTTCGCTTTGCCTTGCCTCTCGTAAAAATCCTTGCGGCCGTCGCGCGTGCGCCACACCGAGAGAATTTCCACGAGATTTACGCCGTGATAAATTTCTCGTTACCGTAAAAGGATTTCCAAGTGACTATACTTACTTTTCCGCACACTGCCGCTATATACGTGTGTAGCTCGAGGTTAAATGCAGTGTGTGCAGCGGCCGAGAGAGAGATAGAGAGAGAGATGCGAAATAGAGGCGCATTCGTTAACGAGTTAAAAGGACGTTTAAGGTATGCGCGCGAGTTGATTTGGGCAATGGCGATTGGACACGAGTCGGAAGATTCGGCTCCGAGTTTTGTTTAAGTTTTTGTGCGCATTTTTCTGAGATCGCGGGTAAGTATAGGGAATTAATTTTCCACGCGTGGAAGTCAGGTGTACGTTTGCAGGAGTGAATATACAATGTTGTATATTTTGTTTGACCTTTCAAGCGCTATTTCTAACTTTATATACATTGCGTTCTTTTTTTCTGCAGACAGGAACTGAGCTGTGTCATTGAAAAACGCATGCCTTATTAAATCATGCGAGTTTTTTTTTTCCTTACCAAATTCTGCATTTGATGTATAATTGAATTTACAATCCATCATCCCTAACAAAAAAAAATGATGGCGTTCGCATCGATATTTTCATTATTTTATGTCACCCGTTATATTAAATTTATGATTGAAGACCGAATTGATACACCTTTAAAAAGGCTCCGGTAACCTGTTTTTCATTATCGAAAAGCTGCTCTATCAATTGAATAAAACCATTACATAAGTTATGAAATTTCTCAAAAAAAAATAACAGCTTGAGCGCGAAATCGAATATTTTCTTCTTATAGCCTGTATGTCACAGTTTAAAAAGTAAAAGAAGCCCCATAATTGCTTGGAGAGAGAGAAAAAAATCGAAGCCCGCATAAAAAAAAAACCGCGAAAGTATGTGCCACACATAAAATCGAAGCTCGATCGAATTTCCAATTTAACCCAACCCGCAGAGAGAGAGACGAATATAAAAAAAGGAGTGAATCGAAGCGCTTTCCATAAGGAATACGAGCACACTCTATACACATTTAACACAAATCCGACAAAACTGGTATATATGTGTGTGTGTGTGTGTGTGTGTGTGTGTGTGTGTGTGTGTGTGTGTGT
>UELU01141318.1:0-10434 GCA_900490025.1 Megastigmus dorsalis
GACCCACTACGAGCGCGAGCAAAATCATGCGAACAGTAGAACCAACGTTGCCTAGCAACGCTGGTGACGTCACACCGCTACCGATCGCCGCCGATTTGAGAGCCTTTATAACGCGGCGTAAGCTCTCAAATCGACAGTATTCGTCTGGTGCTTCAGGCGTGTAAGGAGCTCCTTCACGCTTGAAACTCCTAGAGGGCCGACCAAGCCGACTATCTGGTGCTCCAGTAGCCGAATTGGGAAAACCCGGACGAAATACCCTTATGGCCAGGGTTAGGCCGTTACACAGGTGCTCCTGGTGACGGCATAACCATCAAGCCCCATCGTTCTGGCTAGTTCCAAGGCGCTCCTTGAACTAGACAGGACCTGGGGTAATTTGAGCCACCCCGCTATACGTTTCCCCTTTAATCACTGCGCTGGCACTCCAGGCAGCGAATAAAGACTAACGTGGCAACTTCTTCCCCTCCACCTCTGGTGCCCCAGGGTTGGGTTCGGGTGAAAGGGACGAGAGTCGACCAACTACACGTGAGGCGCTCCTCCGTGCACGCCAGCGCTTTACATTTAGGCAATATACACGCGTTTTTGTGAAATATCGGTAACTGAGGTGCCCCTCGTTACCGACACTAGTAAACAATCGTCGTAGAGACGTCGCGTCTGGACTGGTACCTTAGTTAGGACCACCAGAATCCGAATCCGTAGGGTGTCACCCATATTTGCTTATAGAAGTCTCGCCCGAGTATAAATAGCTTATTCGCGCTAGAATAGCTCGTCGGAATCACGTACTAGCCGCATAAATGTAAAACTAAACTGAGGATCGCCGATAATTACAACTCGTCATATTTTTACTTTGTTTCAGACATCTCTAAATGTCCTCCTCCACCATCTATGGAATAAATACTTTATTTTTTATTATTTTTCATAAACAGTTGTACTATTTATTTACGAGTTCACCCCTTCCCTAAAAACCCTGGTATACTCGAGCATCCGGGGGAAGGTCTTAATTAACGTTACAAGCTATTATTACTATTCAAACATTAGCACTAAATTTTAATCGTATAAGAAGTATTATTATTAGTTATAATTTTCTTTCTGCTGTTTTATTGAAGTTGAAAACTAATTCCTTTTTGCAACTGTAGTCTTAAGCTACTTTCAATTAATATTTGATGCTTTTGATCTTATAATATTTTATTTTACAAAACTAACATTTTTCTTTTTGTTTAATCTTATTCATTCATTTTTCGCAGGTTCTTATTTCTACTTTCTATTTTATTATTTACTACATTTTACGTTTTCCAAATTACATGTTCGTCACTGCCTCACAAACATCATTAACCCGGGTATAGGTAATGACGCTTGCTTATGACAGACGCTCTGGGTTTTTCCAATCGCTGTCCGGACCTTTTCTCTATCTCTGGCACAGATGTTGGGTTTTAATCATTTTATTACGGTTACCTGAGAGAACACGGAGCAACCACTATTTACCGAAAGTTTTACTAGTCCTTTATTCATTTGGAAAACGCAATCTATATTGATGTTTGGCTGTCTGTGTTTTCCCGTAGCAGCTGCGTAGACATTCGTAAATTTGAAAACTTACAAGAAAGCAGCGGCATATTTTCGTGTGAATGTTTTCCCTTGCTCTCTTGTATTTACTATCTATACTTAATCCGAACGGTCCGCTGGCCGTCGCAAAAACAAAAAAGAAACAAAAAAAATAACTAATAAATAACTAATAAACATTAGAAAAAGAAAAAAATATATACGTAAGTTTGAACGATTAGCGCCAAAACTTAGTCGTACGACACTAGCGATCATACGACCAACATATGAGAAACTTCTCAACGGAGAAGGTAGTACATTAGATAGTTCCGAGCAGTAAACTTCGTGCAAAGCCTTACTATTGCAAGTTAACGACAATTGTATTGATTTAGGTGGGTGATAAATTGTATGTTTATTGTTATGTTTATAGAGTAAGATTCTGTAAATAATTGTAAATATAGTTTTCAGCAACTACACCTTACATTGTTTGATTTTTAATAACCTAAATCTATCTCTTCGTTAAGTTTCTGACCTCGAAACTTACAAATCAATACAATGAGTATAAAAGCAAAATTTCAGTTTATCTCAGAAGCAGGTGCCGATTGAAAGAGCACTGTGATTAAAGTAAAAAACAATTCAACTGGTGGGCCAAGAGGAAGTTTTTCTATTCCCGCTAGACAAAAGAACCAGTACTTATCATACTCAACTCTTTAACACAATGGTAGTTAAAAAGGTAGTTAAGAGTTTGAAAACCAGAAATAAGTTTAGAAATGTGTTAGTGACCTTGGCGGATGAGCTGCTAAATATTTACCTGGACGAAGAGGGAAATGTGGTGATAGGTGACGAATATTTGGAAAAAGTCACTATAACACATACCGATACCACTAATACCAGCGTCTTGGAGAGAAGTAGTCGTAGTTTAGTTAAGGATATTGTACTGGAAAAATTTAATGGTGAAAATTTTAAAGCGACTACGTGGCATCGATGTTAGTTCAAGAGTGTAACCGAGTAGGAATAAATCAAAACAAATACGCTGAAACTTTAAGATTGTTCTTTGAAAAATCAGCACTAGACTGGTTTAACGTTTCTTTAAAACAATATTCATTAAATAATAATTGGGAAATTTGAAATAACGCGTTTGTAGAAACCTCGGCGCAGTCTTGATCTGACATTACATGTGCATACGATTATCAATATTTGAATGGTTCATTATTGGAGTATGCAGTAAAAAAAAAGAAACTTATTGTTGGAAGTTAATGATAAAATGACTCTCAACACTCAAATTGATTTAATAGTTATTAAATTACCAAAATTTATACAAATTAGGTTAGAGAGAAAAACTATTTTAACTATGGTAGACTTAATGTCTAAATTAAAACATTTTGGTAATCTGAGTATTAAGAAAAATGATAAAGATAATGATAAAGTATCAAAACAAAACAAATCATGTTCGATTTGTGAAAAGTTAGGTTATAAAGATAGGTACCACCCAGAGCAGAGGTGTAGATTAAAAGATAAACAAATGTCGAGTCCAAAGAATGATAAAATTAAAATTATAAATAATGTAGATAGTGAAAGAATTGTGGCTAGCTCAGAAGAAGCAAAAAACGAATAGTCACCCCACTTATAAGAGTAAAAATTCTGGTTAATAATAAACCATCTATAGGTCTATATGACTCTGAGGCTAATGTATCATTAATAAGTCATGAATTTTTAAATAAAATTATGAGTGGGGGAGATAATTTAAAAGAAATAACTGGAATAACAAAACTTGAGGGTATAGTATATTTAAAAACTACAATTCACAATATTAAAGAAATTTTTCCATTTTTCATAGCAAAAAACAATTATTTTAAAGAAGATATACTGATGGGTTTAGATTTAATTCAAAAATTTAAACTGTGTCAAGATGAAAACTTAAATATAACTCAGAAATGCTCAACTATTAAAAACAAAGTAAAAATTGAAGATAATAATGCAAAAATAAATAAAATTCAAGACACGATAAAAAAGAATAATAATACAATCAGTATTCAAGACATAATTAAAGAAAACAATGATGTTTTTGCAAAATCAAAATACGATATCGGAGAAATTAAAGGATATGAGGCCTCCAGTAAATTGACAGAATATAAATATATTTCTAAGAAGCCTTACAGATGCTCATTCCAAGACAAAGTTGAAATTGAAAAGCAAGTAAGTGAATTGTTGAAATCAAAATTAATTGAAGAATCATGTAGCCCATATGCAGCTCCAGATACTATGGTATTCAAGAAAGAAGAAGCGAAAAGATCCCGCTTCTGTATAGATTTCAAAAAATTAAATAAAATTTTTATGCCGGAAAACCAAACGTTTCCTAGGATTGACGATCTGACTTTGCGTGCTAAAAATTGCAAGTTTTTTACAAAACTTGATGTAAACTCGGCTTTCTGGTCGATACCAGTGCGCGAAAAGGACAGACACAAATTAGCATTTGTGACACACTATAGACATTGGCAGTGGAATTGCCTCCCATATGGTTTGAAGTCTGCATCAGCAATTTTTCAAAGTATTCTGTCTAGTGTCATAAGGAAAAAAAAAACTAGATAAATTTTCAGTAAATTACATAGACGACATACTAGTATATTCAAAATCTTATAAAGAACACATAAAACACATGGAACAAACGTTAAAAGCATTAAAGGATCAAGGATTTAAGCTGAATGAGAGAAAATGTCACTTCGCTTTAAATGAAATTACATATCTAGGTCATAAAATTGGCAACAATTATATTAAACCGATGAATGATAATTTAATAGCAATACAAAAATTCCCAGTACCTCAGACAAGGAAACAATTGAGGCATTTTCTGGGGAAAATAAATTTTTATTTAGAGTATATACCTCAACACACGATACTATTGGATCCACTACGTAACCTATTAAGAAAAAATGTCGAATTTCACTGGTCAAAACAATATAATGACAGTTTTGGAAAAACGAAAGAACACTTATATTAAGCTCCGGCACTGGCAATATTTGATGAAGAATCACCAATATATTTATTTACAGATGCCAGTATAGAAGGAGTGGGTGCAACACTAAAACAACCCCAAGAGGATAAATTCATAAAAACAGTGTTCTTCTTCTCAAAAAAGCTGAACAAAACACAAAAAAAACAAAAAAAGCCATATACATAGAATGTCTAGCAATTAAAGAGGCAATCCTCTATTGGCAGTATTATTTAATAGGGAAAAGGTTTGTCATTTTTACACATCACAGGCCATTAGAAAACTTATGTTCAATATTAAGAAAAGTAATGATCCAGATTTAATAAAAATTTTAAATTACATCTCTCAATTTGACTTTGATATTGTTTACAATCCAGGGAAAGAAAATATAGAAGCTGACTGTTTACCAAGAAACCCTGTACTGGAGTCACATGAAAGCCCAGATAATGAATCGATAATCAAGATAACAAATATTTTACAAATTGAAGAGATTATAAAAGACCAAAAATTGATCAAAATGGATAAGTCAGGCGAAATTAAAGATGAAATCATTTATAAATTGATAAATAAAAAAAAGAAAATCTGGATAACAGAAGAGTTTGGTGTCTCAATTATTAAGAAAATACATGTAGAACAAGGGTACATAGGCTCAAAACAACTAATCTAAACTTTATGTTATAAATTCTATTTTAAAAATATGTACAAACACATTAGAATTATATGTAGAAATTGTGAGACATGCATTAAGAACAAATCGAGTATAGGATGTTTTAAAGCTCCATTGTCCCAATTAGGCTCATCTGAAAAACCATTTGAAATAATGTCGCTGGACACAATTGGAGGACTAAGAGGAAAAAGTATAAAAAGATATTTACATTTACTTGTAGGGCACTTCACTAGATTTGCTTATATTAGCACATCCAAAACTCAGGTCGCAAAAGACTTTATTAATTTAATAAGCAGAGTAGAGAAAAATGGAGAAATTCAAACCATTTTAACAGATCTATATGCGGAAATAAACTCTGCACAATTCAAACAATTCACAAACAAAAAAATATAACATTAGTATTTACTGCAGTAGATTGTGCTTTCTCAAATGGATTGAACGAAAGAACAAACCAAACGTTAGTAAACAGGATTAGATGTAAAATTTATGAAAACAAAGAAAAATCCTGGCCAACTATAGCAGAACATTTTGTAAAAGAATACAATAATACTATTCACAGTTCAACTGGATTCTCTCCAAATTATTTGCAAACAGGAACAGATAGTACTTTTATGCCAGGAAAATTGAATGAAAATCATATGAACAATTTAGAAAATAATAGGAAAATAGCATTAGAAAACTCCAAAAAAATACATATGCAAAATAAAAGTTATTATGACAAACATGTTAAAAAAATTGATTACAATGTTGGAGATTTAGAGTATATTCAGAATGGTAATAAACTAAATAGAGATAAATTAGATGTAATAAGTTCAGGTTCTTACAGAATAAAAGATAAAATATCGGATACAATTTATTTAATAGATGGTAGATTTAGAAAAAATGAATTAAACTGGTTCCATGCTAGTGAACTGATTCCTTATATATAGGGCTTCACCCTCTGACACAACACGGAGGGGATGTAAGTTTGAACGTTTAGCGCCAAAACTTAGTCGTACGACACTAGCGATCATACGACCAACATATGAGAAACTTCTCAGCGGAGAAGGTAGTACATAAGATAGTTCCGAGCAGTAAACTTCGTGCAAAGCCTTACTATTGCAAGTTAACGACAATTGTATTGATTTAGGTGGGTGATAAATTGTATGTTTATTGTTATGTTTATAGAGTAAGATTCTGTAAATAATTGTAAATATAGTTTTCAGCAACTACACCTTACATTGTTTGATTTATAATAACGTAAATCTATCTCTTCGTTAAGTTTCTGACCTCGAAACTTACACATATATTATAAATATTAAAAACTCGCCGTGCATCCTAGCGGGCACCGTGTACAGGTCAAGTAAGGGTATTCTTTAACTACCTCAACCTTTAACAGAGACATGATGAGATAATAGTATATAAGACACAAACGATTTGGTGAAGAATTCAAAAAACACTGATCAGCAAACAAATTCACGGCACTTATATAGCAGAAACCCCACTAAACCGATAACGCATGAATATACGACACCTCTTCACGCACATTTTCTTTTTACAAACACATCAAAGACCAAATTCAAAGACGCACACGGACAAACCAATAGAATATAAAATGCAAAGGAAAATAATTAAATTCACATAAAGGTAAATCATAAATATTCACAGGACCAATTGTACAAATCAGATCAAAAACTGCAGAAATTTCACTTCGAGGATAGAGAAAAATCCGGGAATCATTTCAGAAATATTGTCAGAATTGGCATTATCATCAACAACTTGGAAAATCATACAATAATCAGATCTAGCTCCAATCTTTAACAGGCCAAAAGAATTAGAAACAATATTAAAAGACTTCGTAGCAAGATGCAGCGAAGCAGTATATAAGTACACCTACGACAATGAATTACGAGAATTAAAAGAACAATTAGACTAGGCAAAAGATTCCACAGACAATGCAATTAGCATTTTAAACGGACAGACAAAATACAGAAACAAAAGGGAAGCTTTACTCCCTTTTGTAGGGAAGATAAGTAAATATTTGTTTGGAACTTTAGACGCAACGGACGCAGATGAATTGCGCGAGACAATACAGATAAAAGCAAATGAGATAGAAAAACTAGCAAAGGACCCCGCACAAACCTTATGGGTGTGGGGTCTCTGTGGATTTGTTCGAAATTTTGGAAAACTGTTGTTTATGTGATCCCGAATAAAAGTTCTCAAGGCTACAATTACCGCTGAAGTATACTTTTTGCTCAGGAGACCTGAAAGTGTGGTACTTCGGGCATGCTTTAATGCAGAGAAATAAAATAAGTATCTGTATGTGTTTGTATACGAATGCATGCGTGTGCTTGTTCGAAAACGATGGTACCGAAAAATGTGATAACATTTCATACCTATTCACTCCTATATTTTACATAAAAATTATTTTTTTATGATGGAGTCTTGAAATACACATACGCAAACTCAAATTCTCCTGTATATTCATTCGCACGCGTAAATACCGGTAAATACGCGTGAAGAAATTTTAACAGATGCCATACTATTCGCAACGCAAAGAATAGTTCACCCAAGGCTACTCACGCCGGAACAAATAAAAAAATCAGCAATTTTAGCAGAACGCACAATACAGGATGCAGAATTCATGGCATTGAAAACACCAGGAGCTTTCACAGATTTAAACAAGGCGTCGGATTTAAAAATTATTTTTACAGAAACATACTTAGCATACATTTTATCAATACCCTTACTAGAATACGAAAAATTTTTCCTATACAAGACGACACCGATACCGATCAGACAAAATACGGCTAACCTATTCGCACAAATTTGGCCACAGACACTATACGTAGCCATAAACAGATTGAACAAAAATTATATCACCATAGAGGAGAATACTTTACAGACGTGTAAGAATGTAACTTCCACATACACTTGCAGTAGAACAGAACCGATTGATGAAATTACAAACAACTCAGCTTGTGAAATCAGGCTGACAGTCGGTATATAAATCGAAAACTTGACAAACTGCCACATACAATTACACTCGTTTACCGACACATATTGACATAGACTGACGACAGAAAATCGGTGGATATTCTTTACAGGTAAGGAAGATACCCTCTATATCTCGTGCAGAAAAATGTCACCCTTCGTGGAAACCTTGCAAGGAGTGGGCACTTTGACCCTGCTGACGGGATGTACAGCATATATAAAAAATATAAAAGTCATATCATCAAGACAAATAGGAATAAATACGGAAATACAAACATTCGGACATTCTATTTTAAATGTATCAGATATACTAAACACCTTCAACATATCAAACATGGAAACATTAACGGAGGCTCTACAAAATACAAAAACTACCGACCCCAAGCAAACACGGACAAACTAAGTAAATCTCGACGCAGAAATGGAACTAAAACAAATAATACAACGAGCTAGAGAAAGTGGAACATACAAAACAATACAATACAACGCCTCACAGGCACAGCAATACACACTATAAGCAGGAGGTCCCTTTTATTAATTATTCATAGAATGTTTTTAGGAAAAAATCAAAATTCAACATCAACACAGAATGTTAATCAACATTCAGCCACGGCAGACAGGCAACAACAAGGGCACACCCAAAACATCATTTCCTTGCAAGTGATACCAATTACCCCACCATCATCGAGGCGTGCCATCCGAAATCATGATGATTCTCGCACCGCTACCTCATCATTATAGATTTTTCGTTAAATATTTTAAAAATTGTTCATTATATTTAATTTTATTTTCGTATATTACCTATCTATTGTATCACACCATATTATATCATGTATTTATTGTGTACTATTATATTATATTGTATTATTCATTTTCAATATTGTAAAAGAGAGAGACTCGTAAGAACAATGTAAAACAAAACGCACTCACACAGACAAACATTCATATCACCTGTCGATTAGGGAATCAAATTATTTACATAGACATAGATATTTTTTTATTTTTTCAATGTTATAATTTAATCAGGGATTTAGTTGCTCGAAAACTCAGTCAATCATTGTATTTATTTACATTTGTATTTTCCGGTGAGGTCACCGTTACCGCGGCCTCGGGCGTGTTACGTCCCGAAACGTATATTCGTTTCTACATTTCATTTCACATACCGACCTCTGTGGAAACATCTCTTTAACTTTGGCTATATGCAATAACACAGAGACCACATTCTTCAAAGGTCGTTCACACACACCTGAATACCATATTTTTCGCGCGTCAGTCGTTCAGCTCAGCTACTAAGCGCAGCTGATTGCTTCACGTGCTGAACTGTCATTACTCGACGGATTCCTGACACACTTATCTTTACCACCACCCTGGATTTTCGGCAGGAACCGAGGTATCCTGCCTGATACAGAGAAACACATTAGTCAGTCCATTTTTGAGTTTCAATTGGAGACAGATCGAGCCGATTGAGCCGATCCCAATCAGAGTCCGTCGAGTAGACAGACACGTCAAGTATACGAGATCTCTCTCGGGTAGTATTTAATAAAGACTCCGACTCATAATTCTAACCCAACCTCACGATGAACAATTGGATACTAAAGTTATCCAATTGAGACGGTAATCGTACCACATAAATTATATATATATCTATAAACAGGCTGTTAAAAAACAGAATATCACACTCTACGGAATCGGATAGAGCGTGAAATTCTAAGCAAAAAATCACTAAGAAATTTTTCGATGCGAGCAATAATTACTGAGTAATCGTCGATTGAAAATCAGTCAAGCGGGCCAATCAGCGTAGAGCTATAGCGGAAAGGCGGACGGAGTGGGGAGGCCCGCCTAGCACTTCCCCGCCGGCGGCGGCCGCTCTCGCCGTCTCTCTTCACACCGTCATCCATCAATCGTAGATTCGGCGAAAAACAAAAGGCGCGCGGCAGGCTGATTTGAGCATAAGATTGCTGAAGTCTGAAAATAATTTTTTATTTTGAATTGGCTCCCAGCGCTTCTCGCTGCGTTTAGTAGAATTAAAAATTGATGCACCGATACTCTCATGGATATTAAGCGTGTCGATCTTATTACAAATCCAAATATATTTAAAAAATACACGCTTGTCTAGAGCCTCGTTATTATGGACTTAATGTAGTTTTACGTATTGATTGTGTTCATTTATTCTAACACGCACAACTACGGTCAATAGCACAAATTAAATGTGTTTAAAGTATTTTGAAATGTGTCAAAATAGCAATACACAAAATGAATAATAAATGTGTAT
>UELU01141319.1:0-15264 GCA_900490025.1 Megastigmus dorsalis
GCTGGGTGACATGACCGATGAGCTTAAGTGCTACGGGCCCGATGCGTACATAGAAACTTTTGTTTCCGGGGGGCCAAAGTTTTATGGGTTTAAGGGATTAGTACCGTCTACTGGGGACAGTTTCGAAATGTGTAAAGTTAAAGGTATATGTTTGAATTATTTAAATTCTTTAAAAATAAATTTTAACAGTATAAAGGAGCTGATCGTACGTGTTTTTGAGCGCGATAATATTAGCATCGACGATGAAACATCGAATCAAGACGATATTGCACTCAACTTTAAAGCGATAAGACGTACGCCTGCGCATGAAGTTGTTACAAAAGACGAGATCAAAACTTGTACGGTGGTTTTGAAAAAAAGACGTTACATCTCGCCAACTTTCTCGCTACCTTTTGGCTTCAAACAATAAGTCGGGGGAAATTATCAGTGTAAAAATGTATGTACGTATAATAAGCGCATATTTTTATTACTCTTTTTTTTGTATGTAGTATAGAGAGTGATTTAATAAAATTTTTTAAATATTATTTATGTCATATGTTTTTTTAAAAAAGCAATAAAATTTCGTGTGCTTTATTTTCAATCTTATCTTAAGCGTAACCGTATCCTTTTTTTCCTTTCGAGGTTGTAAAATTTCCTAGAACCCCGTACCGAAGCAGTCGAGTCCCGTTGGTGACATCAGCTGCAGTGCTTTATTATATGTACCGGACACATGATTCTACTTTTGCCTAAGCCCCCCAATTTCAGAGGTGTCGTTGTACGAGATAAAATAAATGTAAATGTTTACATATTTTCGGACGGACGGAACAGAGGGCCAGGCAACGGCTTTCTTTGGGCAGGCCGATTTCTTCAGTCTTGTCCGAGAGCAAGAAGCCTTAGCATCGTTTTTAGTTCGCACAACTAGTGCCACTTGTGCGTGTGTGTGCGTGTGCTTTTTTTTTATTTATTGTGCAATTTTTATTTATTCATATTTATTATGACCGAGGAGGAGGAATACGACGTCATGGCCGCGTTAGAGCGGCATCCCTCTACGCCCGAAATAAGGCGGGCAGTGGAGCTGGACGATGCCCGGCTCAATATGGTGCCTCGACCCGAGTGGGACCCGGACCCAGCTGAAATACGTCGTGTCTATGCCCTGGAATTGGGAAGGTGGCATGACATAATCCACGACATGGATGTTGACATGCGGCGCCGCCGACGAATAGCCGAGGAACGCGAGCGAGCCGCAGCCGCTCTAATAGCCGAGGAACGCGCGCGAGTCGCGGAGGAGCTAGCTCGCAGGCATCGCATCCAACAGGCGGAGCAAGCACGAGCCGCTGCTGAAGCAGCTCGTGAGCTGAGATTCGGTCGCCGGTATAGGTACGAGCGGGATCGCTTTCTCCGCGACGACGACAGCGGTTACGAGACGGCCTCGTAACAGAAAAAGGTAAGAAATATTCTGCATGTATTTTTTTTTTATTTCAATAGAATTCTTTTTTTAAAAAACTTATATTTTTTCAGATGTTGGGACTTTCTTAAAAGAAATAGTATTATAGATTTGTTAAAATTTTTTGTAAAAATATTGTAATTTTTTTATAAAATGGATCTGACTATATAAGTTTTGTATAAAGTTATAAAAAAACATTTTTTTTTGTTCAACAATATACATGTAAAAGATAAATCAGTTGTCATTATTTGCATTTTTAAAGTTAAAAGATGCATGTTTATGTAAATAGACAATTAAGATGAGCTCAAGTATAAACAAAACAAATCCGGCTACGGGACAGTGTGACGTCAGTTGTTGTGTCTCTCCATAGTAGAACTCTACTACTGATAAGTAAGAGCTTCCGCCAATTCTGAGCGACAGCAGTAGAGTTACGCGGGGGCCGGCTCGAGTTGTGTTGCTCGAGCGAAATTGCATGCGCACATTTCATTCTCTCTCTCCCCCACCTCCCTTCTCACTCTATCTCCTTTGACAGAGTGGAGCTCGAGTGAGCGCGGCCCGCGTGCGCTGAGCAACGAGGGAGCTTTCGACGCCGAAATCCCACCGAACATTGCTGGTACCCACCGAAGGCTATTCCAAAAAAAAATTTGTAGAATGCCAAGTCAGTGCAGCGGCACTGACATATATATTATTGTATAAACTGTGCAAAAAGGGGGTTGACAGAATATATATCTATTGTCCACATAATTATATATGTTTTTCTTTAATTAACCAGGTCCTCACAATTATCCCATAAAAGAGCGAGTCCGTACGGAGCGCGTGGCGCTATCCACGGAAATAAATAATAAATATATATATATTTAAGGTCACGAGCGGTGTGCAGTGCTCTATGCTAAAGCATACAATTCCGTACTCCGTACATTACCATCTGCAGGCTTTGAGCGGCCAATTGTGTGTTACTACCACAAAAAAGAATGGACTAAAAATTGTGCATTGCAAAATGTATGTTCTCTACGAAGGTGGGTTCATAATAATATCGATAGTGTCAGTGATATGAGAGCAAGGTTATTGGAGGGGGAGGATACAGCTGGGGATACATTGGAGGGGGGGGGGGAGACCTTGGTAGATCTGTATAAATGAAGACGTGAGCAGCCAGATTCTTCATTCGCTCTTTGGCCATCGAGCAAGACAACTCAACACTCTTTGGAAAATAAAAAATTTTATTGAATATTTTTCAATACTGGATCTACTGAATGAAGCTGGAAGAACTCCATCATTCCTGCCAACTCGCAAACTTAAGGATTTACAAGTGAATGAACAGTACTTAGTTACTGGTGTTAAAAAAGTGTCGACGTAATATGGTTTAAAAGCTGTGCTAACATTAGATAATACATTTCATGTCTTCACGCCAAGCTGATTCTTTCTGAATCTGAAGATGCTTTTAACAATTTCGAATGAAGTACTTAAGAGGATGCTTAATTGAATTTATATAGACTTTAAGAGTGTTATTACTTTATAATTACTTTTTATTATAATATGTTATACTTCATATAATATAAGATTGAAATAATATGTTTAAAATTATATACGTTCTTCTGTACTTACATATAATTTTGTATTTTTATAAAATTTTATAAATAAATGTGTGAAATTGAATCTACTGTTTTATTATTATACTTCCTTATCCTTATTTTAATTTCTAATTAAATTTTAAATAATATTGTACTCTTACAATTTTATTCATAATTTAATCTATTACATTAATTTATATAAATACATTAAAAATTTTTAGTTTTTTTTAAGATAATTATTATATTGCTATAAAACATAATTTATCAAAATTAATATATTTTTATTCAAGTTCAATATAAATACTTTTTAAAAATTTTAAATTATTTTTATTTAAGTGTGTTTATAGTAGTTATTTCATCATCAACATCTCTGTTCACTTATTTACTTAAAATTTATATAATGTTGTTATATTAGTTGAAATATATTATTCTATATTATACATATGTAAAACCATACAATGACATAAGTCACTAAAATCATTATTATATCATGCGTTTAATATCGAGCTGGATCCCAACGCTGATACTACAATTTCATTCACATCGAGAGACACACGTCAGCGTGAAATGGCGGCAGTTGATATCAACGGCCTTCGGGACACGTCACAGCGCACACGCGATGGATCATGCAGGGTCGATAAATCGGCCACTCTATACGCACACATCTCTTCCACTCTCTCTCTCTCTCTCTCTTTCTCTCTCTCTCTCTCTCTCTCTCTCTCTCTCTCTCTCTCTCTCTCTCTCTCTCTCTCTTTCAATAGTAAAATTAATAAATGAGTAGAGCCATTAGTGGTACCAAAACTGACCAAATACGCAGCGCTCCCAGAGGAGAAAAAATTAACTTAAAAAAATATATAGCTTTCTTTATTCGAGGCTTGAACAGCGCCTGTGCATCTTTCATGAATTGCACTATGTCTAAATTTTAAAAATTTTAAATTACACCAGATCTAATATTATTATTAAAAGCACTTTCCAAATCTTTCCAATTCACTCTATCACTGAGCCTACGCAACTGTACACCTCGACCTTTTTTTGTATGATCTTCAGTTTTCTTTGGATTCCTTGTAAAAGGGTAATCGTTGAAATACTATCGTATTTATCGGAGACATTCACGGCTCTACGTAAAAGTCTTCTTAATCTTCTTAGATTTAAACTAAAAAGGAGAAACACCGAAGAGAGCTGGAAAGGATGACGCGAAGCGCGAATCAACTACAGGAAACTTATAAGACAAGTTGAAGATAAAAACTGGAAAAACTTCTGTACAGATATAGAAGGAGGAAAGGAAGTGACCAGACTCAACAGGGTTTCGACCCGTAATCTAGAAGCTTGACTAAGTGCCATAAAACTCCCATCGAAAGAGTTCTCGACATCAGACGAGGTGACTCTGACCCACTCAGCGGAATCCAACTTTCCGGGTTTTATAAAGGATGGGGAGTTTGCGGGAGACAATCAAACGCATCAGATAGTAACCGATGGCGACGATCCAGTCTGCCTCGCAGACTACTGGAGACTCGCACACAAGATTATCTCTCCTGAGAAAGTAAGATGGGCCATGGAATTCTTCGATCCCTACAAGTCTCCCGGGACAGACGGGATGCTTCCGGTCCTGCTTAGGGAGGGCCTCGAGGAGATCGTCGGTCCCTTTATGAAGCGTTCTAGGGCTTATCTGGTTAGATGGCTTGCACCGATGGCCTGGCATACATCTAAAGTAGTATTCATCCCCAAAGGAGAAAAGGAAAGCTACACTACAGTGAAGGACTTCGGACTCATTTGTCTAGCATCCTTCATGCTCAAAACGCATGAAAGGCTAGTAGATCGCTTCATCAAGGACAAAATACTCACAAAACAATCTCTATGGAGATATCAAAGCGTACAGTGAAGGAAACTCTACGGAAACAGCTTTGTACATGGCCATTGAGCAAACGGTGGACTGAGACATGTTTAGTAACTAGGATGCGGAGTAATCGGCTACGCTGACGGTATACTTATAATATTCAGATGAAAGTTCCTGAACACACTTCTAGATCTTATGGAAACCGCACTTAACTCTTTAAGTAAGTGGTGTAGAGGTAAAGGTCTCTATAAACCCGAATAAGACCGAAGTGGTTCTTTTCACCAGGAGGTATAAAGTTGGGCAAATACAGAATCTTGTAACATATTACGGCTGTATTAGATATCCTTTTTTTTTTAATTATTCTAAATTTGTCCAAGTTTGCCACTTGACATACATAGCCTACCGAAAATTAATCAGCGTGAGTCTCTAACGGTCGAGATGCCCTCACGTTGCGAGAGAGAGAGATGAACGAAAATAAATGTCTTCACGTCGGAAGACAAAACAGCTCCGCGATAGCGACAGTTACGTCAAATACAATACACGAACTAAGCACAGATATTATTTTCCCTTTTTCTTTACAATTATTAAAACCCTTTAATATTAAAATTGTAATATAACACCAATTTTATTTATAAAATATGTATGCTCTGTTAAAAAATAACACTTTAAAAATAAGCCTAATGCATAACTAAACTTAGTTAAGCAACAATTATATTATATTATTCTAAAATATTATAACTGATTTATTGTATCTTCTAAGTGTTATAATTAAGAATCATTATAACGTAAAATAATTGTTATACTTCTCGCTCTGTAGTTTATGAATAGTATTATATTCCTTATTTCTACATTTTATACGAATAAACCCTTTATATTTTACTCCTATTAATTAAACAATAATTATACTATAACTATTTCATTGAATCTACCGTATCGTAGCTAAAAATTAAGATTTATTATAACGTGAAACAATTGTTTATACTATATTTTATAAATAACATTATACTCGTTATATACTATACTTTATATACGAATATAAAATGTTCGAATTAAGTATATCCGTAAATAGTTATAAACATGAAATTATGCAAAAACTACACTATGGCGCAATCTTTCGGGATAACTCAGTCCCACACTGCATTATCACTCATCAGAAGGTAGTCCCAAACAATATCCAGATATCACCTCAAGCCAACCACAGACTCCGGAAACATAAACAATCAGGAGAAGGACCCGTCCTTATCGGACCACGTCAAATCATCAAGATCATCCTCCCACGCTGACGATGACCGATGTCCACCTACAAAAAATTAGGCGGGTCATCACCCTTTAAAAATTAGCGCATTGCGCTCCAGCGCGCAGTTGAAATAAAAAATTCTACACCTGAATTCGGCGCTCCGAAGCCCAAGTCACTCTCTTCAGCAATCAGACGCACCAGCACCAACTCTTCTCCACAAACGATCACGCAGCATAGAACTTCACAACAACCACAGCATCAATTAGACGGACTTCTACGATTTTTACTACAAAAGTTCGCGGTTGTTAAATCTTACGAATATTAAAATTTTGTATTACAAAAATAAGTTACGTACGAGTAAAGGAAACTAAAAGTGAGTACTCTACACATTTATTATTTTTCCTTTCTATTACAACACACACACACACACACCTTTCTTTCCATTGCTGTTTCTCGAACCTTAGGGTGTCGGAGAAAGCACTCACCCTCATACACCCCAAAGAACGTAAATTAAGGAGTCCCGAGCTATTAGACGCAAATCTAGGCTCAAAAATATTTATAATACGTCACAATTTAATCATGGAAGGTCCGGAAGTGGCGCTGAAAGACCGGGCCAAGTACTTGGGCTTTATTTTAGTCAGGAAACTGCTATGAAAACCACAGTTGGAGGAACAGAACCGTAAGTTTAACGCCACGTTTTGGTCATGCAGACGAGCGATAGGTACGAACTGGGGTCTCAGTTTCAAAACGGTTCTATGGATCTTTAACGCCATACTTAAATCCAGGCTCATATACGCATCGGTGGTATGGTGGAGGAGAACGGAACTCACGACCACACAGATAAAACTGGAACACCTTTCGTAGACTAATTCTTAGTACTGCCAGGGGGCTATGGAAACGGCACCCACGACGGTTCTGGAACTACTTGCAGGGATGGAACCATTCCACCTTATAATTAAGTCTGCGGCCTGCAACGAATCCCGACGACTTATGATCTGTGATGGATGGAGACAGAAAGGTAAACATACAATGTTACCACTCAACGAAGAATCTCACCCAGCATGGGTCATGGGATCTGACAAGATGCAAGTCCGATACATCTTTTACAAGAAATATCGGATCAGCATACCATCCAGAGAAGAATGACATGAAAATAGGACCCCTGCTTCGACTACCGGTGAGGCCTGGTTCACAGTCGGGGCCTCGAAGGAGGGTAGATCGGGAGCAGGAGTGTACCGGAGTTGCACAGGGAAGGGTGTTGTAATGCCATTGGGGCACACAGCATCATTCTACAGGCAAAGATAATCGCAATTCTACGCTGTGCGCAAGCCGCACTAGAAGATAAAAAGCAAGACCGCGACAGCATGCACACCGACAGTAAGGCGGGTCTAGCTATGCTAGGACCCATCAAGGTGTCATCTATGCTGGTCTGGAAATGTATTTTCACTCTGAACGCCCTGGCAGATGAAGGGCAACTCACTCTCTACCGGGTCCCAGGACACTTGGGAATCAAAGATCTAATGAAATAACGGGCGGACTGGCCAGACTTGGAGCAAAGGAAGCCTTGATTGGTTCAAAACTATCAATAGGAGTCCATGAATTTTTCTTCAAGGAAGTTGTTTCTGGATGGGTAAATGAACAACACACTATGGAATGGTGTAGATTGGCGAAGGCTCTGATCGGACCCAACGTCAGGCTGGACAGGTCCCAGCAGATGCGGGTTCTCGGCAGAGCTAAAACGCCAGGTGAAAAAGTCTGGCGTCGTAATAAAATATTATCCTCGGTAAAAGATAATATAAACGGTAAAAGATAAGCCAAACTTACCCCAAAGTATATCGGCCCTTTTACTATAGATAAAGTAGTCGTAAAAAATATTTACGAATTGAAAATAGGGGACGGAATTGTTAAAAGTACTTGTCATGCTAAAGATTTAAAAAAATGTAATGATAGTGAAGCGATAATCAAGAGTGTAAACAGCAAGAAAAAAAATGAAGAAGCTGAGAGTTTAATAAAGAAAAGAAGAGGTCGACCAAAGAAAATACATATTTAAAATAAAAATTTTTTTTCTTAAACGACATTCAAAAAAGAATATAGGACGCTGATCTTTTGGTAAAAATGACATTGGTCAAAACATGCGAATCAGTGTCGAGGATGGATACGCGTTGAAAGCATCCTTTTACGTGTTGCGTGTGTGACCCTACCGGGTGTGGTAAGACCTTGTTCGTGAAGAGATTTCTCGCGCAGTTGTCAGAGATTTGTGACGTGCCTTTCGATCGTGTTCTGTTTTATTATGCTGAGTAGCAAGAGGCGTACGCGAGTCAGATTCAAGCAGCTGCCATCGCAATTCGAGAGGGGTTCCCGCAGCCGAGCGACTGTTCATCCGACAATCACCGAAAAAAATTACTAGTGCTGGATGATCTGATGCGAGAATCTTCCAGCGACATCATCCTCGATCTATTCACAAAAGGTAGCCACCATAAAAATATATTGGTTATATTTATTACGCAGAATATCTTTCACAAAGGAAAGTCCCAGCGCGGTATTAGTTTGAACACAAAGTACATTGTTATATTTAAAAATCCGCACGATCGAGCATAGATTCAACATCTCGTGCGCCAAGTTTGTCCAGAGGATCCGAAATTTTTACAAGAAGCCTATCTGGACGCGACTCCGCATTCTTATCTTTTTCTCGATCTCTCGCAGGAGTGTTTATACGAATTCAGGACTGTTTATCGAAAATATTCAAGTTCCGTTAAAAAATGAAGGACGTGAACGAATAAAACAAATAGGCGTCTTACGATTATTCTTAGTTACGCGTCAGCAATGGCAAAGTTAACATCGTGTAGCAAACGCTTCTCAAAAAAACATCCGACTTTGTTGGGCACTCTTTGTCATATGAACGGACGCCAGCGCAAAGTTCTGCTCCGGGCGGCGGACAAACCTCTCGTCAGATGTATATGCGAGTGCACGTTGAACGTTTTACGCGGCGTAATCAAGCTCGAAGATATGGAAAAGAGACGATTGAAGAAACATAGACACGTGTTGCGCAGATTAATTGGCAAAAAATCAACGTATAGTTGGGAGCACAAAATCGCATATTGATACAAAACGGAGGCGGCTTTCTGCTGATATTATTAGCACCTATAATAGGCGCGCTCTTCTTAAAATTTTTCGGCTCGCAGCGATAAAATGGAACGAGCGCGCAAGATGATAATCGTGCCCGAGGAAACGCTTCAACGTATGCAGAGTACGCAAGCTGAAAGTAGCTCGAGTGAAAAAACGATACAGACTTTCGGTGGTGGAGACAACTTGTCCAGGCTCGATAGGGAGATGTACGAGATTCTTCACTCGAAAAAAATGACCGATGAACGAGAAAAGTGTCTAAATTATTTGCAAGTGTTACGGCGCTATCTTTTTTTCAAAGACAAAGATCGCACCAACGAAGCATTGCACGAACTCGGGGAGATCGGCGAGTCATTTACGCCTCTCAGCGAAGAAGCGATACTCAAGAGCGTACCTAAAATATATCTCGCCAAAGCACATATTTTACTTCGACACTGGCGGACATCGGCACCCAATCGACTCAAGTGGGACAACGCTGGTACAGTGAGCATAGACGGCAGAGTCATCGAGCGCTCCAATATAGCTGAATTATTAATCGATGCAGTTCGAAACAATAAATCGTGCGACGAGAGCGATGTCCCCGTTGGTCGAGTAGAATTTGCAAAATTTATCAAAACCTCTGGAACACCGAGCAATTTGATTGGAAACACACAAGTTTTGAAAATAGCGCAAATACTGACTGCGCCTATAAATACGCCCAAGCGGCGTCTCGATCGACACACAGTGACTAGGGCATCACCGGCGTTGACGCGGAACGCTGCCAAGCAGAAGTGGCTTAAACTCGACATTTTAATGGCGTACGAAAAACAATATTACGAAACCGGTTACGCGGGTGCGCGAAATTTGATTCGCGTCAATGGAAAAGGTAAAGCTGTGAGTAATGAGCGAGAAAAAGAGAAAATTTCCGAATGGCTCAGTAATCAAGACGCGTACACGCTTCACCGACCGATCAAGCGAATTTTTCCCAGATTACGCTACAACGTCACAAATATGGATGACGTTTGGTAAGGCGACTTAATTCAGTTGACCACGATAAAAGAATACTACGACGGATACTGCTACTTGCTAGTAGTCGTCGACGTCCTCGGTAAATATGCGTCGGTCGAACCTTTTCGCGATAAGAGCGCAACAGCTGTCACAACGGCTTTTAAAAAGATTCTCGAGCGCTCCAACGATCGAAAGCCGCTGTGTTTACAAACTGACAAAGCTAAGAAATTTTTTGGCTCAGCTTTTCAAGATGTACTGAAGAAACACGATATACAGTTTAGAAGCGCGCGAAATCCCGATATCAAAGTCGCCGTCGTGAAACGATTCAACAGAATGATTCGAGAACGCATGTGGCGATACTTTTCACATAAAAACACAAAACGTTACATCAATATAGTGCAGAATATTATTCACGCCTACAATCATACACTGTATAGCGGTATCAAGATGAAACCTGCAGAAGTCAATCTGTACAATGCCGTCGAGGCTAGAAAAAATTTGGAAAGAAGAGCCCTTGGTCCAAAAGTTAACAAAAATATCGTCGAGAGGGCGTTTGTTTCTGGTCCAACATACAAGATGGGCGACTACGTATGCATCAGTCGTATGTTAAAAATTTTAGCGAAGAGATATTTAAGATTTATAGAGTTACGCGGCGTCAACATCTTTACACTTATGTTTTGCAAGACTTGAACGACGAGATTATCGACGGTTTTTTCTACACCGAAGAGTTGGGCATCATGAGTAAAAATTGTCTAGCGGGTGACCAGGAATTCAAGATAGAGAGCGTTATTCGCTCAAACGGGCGTGGAGCTGGCAAGCAAGTCCTCGTAAAGTGGGTGGGACATCCGGACAAATTCAATTCGTGGATAAAAGCGAGTGAATTGAACAAAATTTGAAGACACAATGGATAATCAAAATGAGTTTTACATGGTTTTACCAAGTAACAGTAGCATGATGTACTTTGCCGCTAACGTGACTGCCTGCTTTACCACACACTTGAAACGCGAGATAAAGTTGCACGGCCAGTGGAGCGTTGGCCTCGCCGAAATTCATGTGTCCTGTACATTTGTATACATTCAAGAGGTCGAGGCGTATGATATTTTTGAATCCGAGTACGAGAATGAAATTACTCAAGACACGTGTCATATTCCAAGCGGTGTTTACAAAACGTTGGAGCAGCTGGCCGACGAGATAAACAGAGTCAACGATAATTTCGCGCATCAGATGATCAAACCGCTGAACTCTCGTAAGGGCTACTACGGTATACATAGAAAATGCGACTGTGAACAGTCTCACTCCACAATTTTAAATAAAAAAATTCGACATATATTTTGGTTTAAAGACCCGAGGCACGAAAAAAATTTTACGACGTCCCACGAGGGTCCACGTGTTATTGAGAGCAATCGACGTGCTTCGCTCGCTCGAGCAATACCCGATCAGCTGTACATTTACACAGACATATGCGAGCCGTTCACGGTTGGTGACACACAAACGGATCTCTTACGTCTCGTATCGCTCGACAGTTCTAAATATCGATTTGGCTCTAACGTCGTGCGTCATTTTGCACCAATTCATAACATACCACTTCTGTATCACAGCTTCCACGACATCATTATAGATATAAGAGATCAACGAGGCCGGCGCATTCCATTCGAATACGGAACTTTGACCGTTACACTTACGAAATCGCTAAGCAGTCGGCCTATACAATGAATCATTACATTCGATATTACGAGGATCAGATCGGGATCAGATAGGTGGCGGCGGTGTGAAAAACGTTTTCACGGGTTCATCTTTTGAAATCTGTGGAAAAAGAAGCTGTGCGCACAGGTATAAACGTTTTGGACGACGTTCGGGGCGGATCTAATTTCAAAGAGGCCGTAAAAACGCGCATTCACGAGTTTGGAAAAGAATTGAAGAGAAAGGCGGTTGACAAAATCGCGGATATAATGAAAGGTTCTGGTTATAAATCACGTACCCGCAAGCAAAGGCGTCGGTAGTAACGCGCAAAAAAAATAAACACGGGCGTACAGTGAGAAAGAAGCGGAATACAGTGAGAAAGAAGAAGAAGAAACCAAGTTTTAGAAGCGTCGAAGACATATTTGGCCCTAAATAATATGGCATTTTTACATTCTCATTCTTCAGAATACATGTCCAGCGAGCTGGATCTCTTTTCGCTGCCGGCCACGCAAACATCTATCGAAAACAGTAGTTTTTTACATTACAAGCCTGTGTCTTCGCTCAGCGATGAGGGTTACGCGCCTATAGAACTCGACATTCCGAGTGCAAGCGAACATTATTTAGATCTCGCGCACACTATGTTATACATTCAGGCAAGAATTATACCAGCGGATACAGAAGTAGAAAATATCAAAGTTGCGCCGATTAATAATTTTCTGCACTCAATGTTTAATCAAGTCGACGTTTTTTTGAATCAAAAACTTGTTTCGCCGCCTAATAACGCTTATCCGTTCCGAGCGTACATTGAATCGGTGCTGAATTACTGACCTGCTGCTAAAACATCGCACTTGACAACGATTCTTTGGTACGATAACAGACCGGAAGCCTTCGAAGCTGCACCGCAAAATCGAGCCGCAGGCAAAAATTTCGGTTCTGAACAACGACAATATTTTACTCTAGGTGGCAAGACATTCGATATGATTGGTCATTTGCATTGCGATATATTCAATCAAGACAAGATGCTGCTCAACGGCGTAGAGTTGAGAGATTGCATTATACGTAGCAAAGATGCATTTCATGGACGCTCCGACGACGGTATATTTAGTGCAAGCATTAAGGAAGCAACGCTTCTCGTGCGGCGTGTAAAAATCAGTCCGGGCGTTTTACTAGCGCACGCACACGCGTTGACCAAGACGACAGCTAAGTATCCGATTACGTGGATCGAGGTCAAGTCGTTTACCATGCACATAGGCATACTTGGTGATACTCTGGATAACATCATTCTTGGTCAATTGCCGAAAAGAATCATTATTGGATTCGTCGATAACAAAGCGTTCAATGGAAATCGCAAATTTAATTTTCAACATTTTTCTATAAACTATCTGTCTCTGAACGTAGATGGTACGCAAGTGCCGAGGAAACCGCTACAGTCTCGTTTCACGGGGGCCAATAATTTATACGTTGATGCTTTTCATACGCTATTTTCGGGTACCGGCATTCACTTCCTCAATGAAGGTAACGGAATTAATCGATTCAATTATGCAAGAGGCTTCTTTTTGACTGCTTTTGATCTTACACCAGACTTGTCGGCGCATTGCGCATCGCATTGGAATCTCGTGCGTTTGGGTAGCATACGTTTAGAGTTACGATTTGAAGAAGCTCTGCAGAGCACGATAAACTACATTGTTTATACAGAGTACGATAACGTGCCGGAGATCGACTCGAGCAGGCAAATCGTAACGGATTTTAGTGCCTAAGATGGTGGAGGTAAGGACGGATACATACACGATGCTTGATGAGCAAGCCGCCACTCAGTAATCGTTCGTCCCTTGCATTTCATCATGGACTTCGTCATTGACATACAGGGTTTTCGCGACGCGAAAAAAAGTTTTTACCGAAAGAAGTTGTGGTAGTGTCTCTTCAAGAGCGTGTGATCGGACATTGGGTGGTGTCACCGCCGTGTGTTTTCTCGAAATTTCCGCGTAATGTGCATCAAACCAATAATTATTGCACGCACGAGGTGCACGGCTTTGAATGGTACGATGGACAACTATCGCTTGTAAAAATACAATATCTGCTACGCGATATTGTTAAAAGTGTGAAAAGAATTTATGTGAAAAGAATCTAAAAAGAGAGTTTTATAGAAGTAGTGACGGGACGCCGCGTGATAAATATTGAAAAACATCAAGCGCCAACGTTTCAAAAGCTTGAGCAATCATTCCCGGATGTATGCGTGTGTATTGCACATGCGCAAACAAATTTTATGTATAAAAAAGATTTTTGTGCGCTGCGACGGGCACAGCAAATAAGAAAGTGGGTGTATACACTTGTGCCGGAGGATTGGAGGAGCGTACCATTTATAAATACCGAGATATTCTATCAGTCGGTTTTGCACTACGAACAGAAGTAGAGACAGTGTATTGTGAGTTTCGACGAAGCGTGTACTGCCTCCGTTGACGAGCTCGACGATATCGAGTTTGAGCCGAGTGAAACAGCAACCGTGGAGGAGGAGGATGAGGAGGACGACGACGATTATTACGCTATTGGGAGCCCGTAACGGATAAAAATGAACACGCAGCAGATAATGAGCGCACTCCAGGGAATCAAGGAAAGTGCAGTAGGATGTTATGCGGCTGACCGTATACCTAAAATTTTAAGTTCGCCTACTGCTATAATCACGAATATTGATTCATCGGCTAAATCGGGGTAGCACTGGATTGCAATTTTTATCGATAAAAAAGCCAATGGAACTTACTTTGACAGCTATGGAGTCGCGCCCTACTACAGACAGCATCTCGATTGTCTTAGAAGAAACTGTGCACGATATAAATGGAATGAGAAAAGGCTACAAAGTTTGGATTCACAGGTGTGTGGAGAGTATTGCGTTATGTTTTTGTATCATTTGTGCAACGGTAATTCTTTACGCTCGTTTTGTCGTATCTTTAGAAGAAATTCGTATTGCAACGACGAGATATCTTGAAATTTTTATAAAAAGCTTATAAATAGACGAAAAAATAAAAAAACAGTGTAAAATGAACATTTTTCAATGAAAAAAATTTATTGGTAGAGGTTTCTGTAACCAAACATGTACTTCGATACTGAAATATATGTAAAAACTTGTTTTCTATTCAATATCTGTATTCTTCTTTATATTTTAATTGCTATGTATATTATGTAATTTTTTATGTACATTTAGTTTTATAATTATTAGAATATAAAATATGAAATTTACATCTTTTTTCCTATGTGACTTAATCCCACTCACTTATCCATTAGATTTTTTCTGTTTTAGTTCCCCATATATATATATATATATATACGTATAATAGTAAATTCTACTTGATAATATCTTTTGTCAGTCATACTTGCATCATTCTTTTTTTATCTTACTTTAATACTTAATATTTCGTAA
>UELU01141319.1:15284-25866 GCA_900490025.1 Megastigmus dorsalis
TATTTATTCTTATTATTCAATTCTACGAAAAAAGCTAGTAGCTTTATATGTAATTTAATCTCGATAAAAAGCTGTAACCGCCATTCTTTATCTTTTCCTATCCGTTCTTTACATCATCATCATCTTATATATATTCTTATTATTTTATTTTGAGAAAAAACAAGTAACCGTCGCATTCCTGTGGCGTGTCACCTTATAACGGTCATTCCTTTATCTTAGCCGCCCATGCACAGCTGAAGGGGGAAAGGGGAGTAATCTTGCAGGTAATATTTTCGCAGAGCGGTTTCTTTATATGTACTTTAATCTTGAGAAAAAACAGTAACCGCCATTCTTTATCTTTTCCTATCCCTTCTTCACGTCGTTATCTTATAACCGGCATCATCTTATAACCGTCATCTTTTTCCCCAGCCACCTTTATACAAGCAGGTCGCAAGAGCTCAAATCAGTTGTCTGTGGTTACTCTGCGTGCGCGTACACGTCGTGATATCTTCTGTCATTCTTGTTGTACAAAAAGTTCCATTCCGAGCAAAATGGCAAATAAAAGCGCACCATTGTGTAATATGTTGGTTTCAACTACATACACGTTAAATAAATCAAACTCGATATAGTTTCTCATAGGTAGGACAGTCTCACAAAGGTCTTTCTCGGCACCAACGACAATATATTTTGAAAAATAGAGATAGGTTTTCAGGAGCCGCAGCTTCGGTATCTGGGATAGAACTTCCTATAGACTTCATTTTGTTTCGCTACACTCTTCACAACTTAGTTTGAAGCATCCGGTACAAATGCTTTGTCAAATTATTTCAATCTTCTTATTTAATACGAGGGATCTAAAATTGTTGTTATATTTAGTTAATGGGAATAGTATCCTCTGCCTTGTCCCTCTCATATGCTTCTTATGCAAAATGTTTTAAATCTTAAATATTACAAATATTTTTTGAATAAAAATAATAACTATTAGAAAATGAATTATTTGATATTGTTATTTAAACAAAAGCATTTATTTGGCCTTTAATAGGTAGTGTAAACATATTTAAAAATCATATTTTAAAAATTAAAACCTATTTCGTTTCTTTTTTTTATCCTCACACATAATAAAAATTCCTGGCATTAACAGTTGGAGTAGAGGAATTTATTCATAAATTTTGCGATAATTGGACTGAAGAATCTTTTTCAATAAACGATTATAAATAATCATTTCATAAAACATTTATCAGAATAATTTTTGAAAAATTAAATCATTTTGAAAACAAGAATCAAATATCTAAATTATGAATGTAATACATACATATCCATCGCACATGTCAGAGCAGAAGAAAATCGAATATCCTCGAGGCCGTAATGAAATAAAGCTCTTTTTATTCCCTGCAAATATCTCGTGTTAATTATAATTTATCAAGTATGCACAGCGATACCATTGTATCAGATGAGCCTATCGGACAATGAAAATCGCACGTATTCTACGTGCCTTTTTATTACTTCATCGTTTGATAGTTCTCTTTCTCTCTCTCTCTTCCTCGATTTCTTCTCATTTTGGTCTTCGCCAATTAATTAGCCTGTATACAGGAGCGTTCAATCTACCCAGCGCTCGCTCTCTTTTCGTATACAATTTCAAGTTGTTGCACAGGTATGTATATATGTAAGTAGCGGCTGCTTTTCCTGACTCCTCATTTTTTTAATGGAAAGAAAAATGAGGCCAGACAAAGAAGAAAAAAAAAATGCAAGTAGGTGTGTGATGGGTGTGTGTGGCAAAGGTATGCATACGGCACACAATGGGGGAAGGCCTCTCTCTCTACAATCCCCAACCGCTTCCTGGAAAATTATTACGAACTCCAAGCCTTTTGGTTCGCTAGAGCATTATTGATCTCTCGAGTGTGTTTCGCTTTGTTTATTCCTTGCTAGGCTAACTGAAAATCTCGCGTTTGGTTCTTTTATTGTGTTTTTAAGGGCTAATATGGTGAAAGGAAGCGGAATAGACATTTTCGGGAGAAGTTTAGACGACTATTTAGAGTAGCAAACCGATTGCGAAGTGAGTGTATTATAATATTATGATAACAAAACTAAAATTACTTAGTGCAAAAAAACATTTATTAATCGCATTTTATAAATATCCTTAGTTAGATGAAAAGCCAATGAAAACTTAGATCATATAAAACTATTTTAAAATAGTTATATAAAAAGTGTTTTGAATAAAGGTGACAAGTATTATCCACCATTACCCCACTCTCTCTTTTTCGCATGTGCACATTTCACACAAATAAAACGCTTAAGATTATGTTCTAGTATGCATGCAGTTAGTCAGCGCGAAACTATATGCGTATATGGATTTATTAAACTAAAAGATGTAAAAATTACCGTAAGGTAATTTTTATTTGCAATATGTAGTAATTTTTTGTATCGAGTAATAAAATACAATTATTCCATAATATAAATATAATTTATACATATTATTTGTGGTAAATTTATTTATGCTATGACACAGGCATTGTAATAGGCATAAATCCGAAAAATCGCTTCTTTCATAAAATCCATGCAATAAAAAAGGCTTTAACTTATATGAGAAACAAAAAATATTCGATAAGAGGGTGATGGTCAGGCTGACAAGAGAAAGCCTTTTGCTTAATGGAATTGTAAAAGAAAAAAGAAGAGAGACTTATTTGCACGTCGAAAAGGAGCTTATGGATTTTTTCGGTAAAGTTTAGTATGTTACTGATCACGAACGATACTCTCGAGACGTCTGTGAGGGTCTTTTTAAATTTTTGTATGAATACCCCAGCGTTTAAGCTTGTAATATGGCAGTAATAACATGATATTAACTTGTGGTTGGTTACAGTGTACATATACAGTGTGTATATATTGTTAATTAACAAGACCGTTCTATAAAGAATTATAAAATTATATAAAATCTCTATTCAGATTGATTGAAAAATTTTAGATTGCAATTGGTTTTTCTTCCAAACAGTACCTGTATTAGAAAAACATTATAACGAAAGTGTCATTTCAATAATAAGGAAAAAGTTTGTGGATGAATAACAATTAAGGTGAAGGAAAATGATCCTTGTGAACCAATGAATACACTTTTGATTAAAAGGCCGAAGTTTCTGACGTTTATTTAATTTTATGTCCAGCTTCAGGGCCTAAAAGTATTATTTAATTGAATTCACAAATGTGAACGATATGACACTATAAATATAACTATGTAAACTATTTTTATCTGTCATACTGATAAACTCACTATCCAGTGAGATTACCACTCGACCTCTTACACTGGATTGTTATGTTCCTAATCCTCTTATAATAATGTTATTTTCCTTTTTTAGTTTCCTATATTATATTAAATTAGTTAAACAATATGCGTTTTTGAAATCTTTTATAAAAGACCGAATCCATCTCAAACCGATCGGCCAGAGAATGCCCCCATCACCGATCGAATTCGTTTACGATCCTTACATTTTCACTATTTTCTGAATATAATAAACTTCTTACGAAACAAGGATTTATACGTACAGTTGCGTATTTAAGTTAATTAGGTTATTTTTCTTGTTTTATGGCTGTGGTATCTTTTATGAAACTTCAAATTGTCATCATGCACATTTGGTTACATTATTTAAAAAATAAAACCATATGTGTGTATTTATAAATCAGTATACTTATCTGTTTATAGAAACATACATAATAATATAACAGTATATGGACTACAATAACTGGCATTGGTTGTAGATATTCCAGACCATGGTTTGTGAAAATCCTAAGCCCCGTAGTTCTCTATTTGAATAATGATATCTAGGTAGTTCGCTCCATAGTTTGATATGTCTAGGTATGAGATCCGCACTTAAACGCTTAACTCTACGGAACACGTTAGTTGGACACTATCATCGGCGACCCTATACGCTCGAGATCTCGAATAAATTCGGATTCCACGCCTAGACACAAAAAGATATGGAGGCCTACCATAGCAAGCCATAGAAAATGATTGAAAAGCCCTGGATCTCGGTATGTTCTGACATAATTTATTAATTGATGAAAGTGTACTTTAATCAAACAACACAACTCACCTGCGCATGTAGTGGTACTTGAAAACAACAACAATGACCAATATATTGGCAGTCATAGCGAGGACTATAACCGGTACATAGAGACCAATCAGCAGGTAATTGGTCTCGCTGTTGAAGTCCTCATAGAAGCGTCGTAAAATTTCTGTCATCTGTTCCATATCGAGACTGCTGTTGACATTGTGCTGCTGCATACCCAGTGGCATCAGCGCAGCGCTGTCGACGCCGGGAGCTTGGATTTCCGCCATTCTCGCCTAGCTTTTATATTCCTCGACGACGGACAGTTTAAATGCCAGGAGCTACCGGAGAAATGTCGACGATAGCCTCGAGACGTAACGATAGTAGTAGCAGCAACAGCGGACTATTCGTGGAGAAGACATTGGTGACGTCCGTAAGCGGCCTCTTTCCTGCGAAAATGACGAGGCTCAAATTAGGTCACAAGGTCTAACGACTCGTGGTCGAGTGTGAATGAGAATTGGTGAATCGACCAGATCTTTGCGACGAAGATTGCGGCAAAAGCTAGGGCTTTAAACCGTGTTGACAAAATTGGTGCAGTTTTCGAGTTTAAGTGGGTTTCGCCGACTGAAAATCCTCCTGTACTGTACTCTTTTTCTTCTGAAAATCGCAATGCGGAGACTCGAGCTGCATAGATCGTAAAATACAATTTCATTACGCTTTAACTGTTGTGTTGTGCTTTTAATTAATTTGCAAAAATGGAGTACCCTCTAAATTAATTCTAAAAATCTGAAGAGAAAAACTTTCAATATAGATATTTAATGTCTCCGTAAAAAAATAGATTATTCGAGATTTGCAGATGTATTTTAATAAATTATACAAAAGTAAAAAGTTGTATTTTGACTTAGTAATTCCATTGGAAATATATAAGTCATCTTATCTATCAAACTGCAATCGTTTTCATGTAAATTGGTGTTTCATCAGCATCAATAACTGGTATGTTTGATCATTAAGCGGCTAATGCGCTATCTTACATATTTGTCTAAAGCTGATGTGGGTACCAATATAAATTGAGATTATTTTTATCTGAGAATTTTATCTAATGCACTAGTGCACACTTTTATTGATTGCTTCTGCTGTTTTAGCAAAACATCGACTGAATATTTCAAACCCATATTAGCTATAAGGTTCTCAATAGTTGGCAGTCTGAGCACGTGAGATGAATTTAAATTAAATTTAATTAGCAAAATCAATAATAATAATGACCTGTTAATATTTCGAAAGATATTAGTTTTTTTATCGGAAAACATATAAAAGAATTATTTTGATAATTATAATAGAAAATTTAGCTATAAATTCTGATCAAGTATTACCGTTTTAAAATTACGTTTCAAAAACAAATAAATGAGTACTTATTATTGAAAATATTGTAGATCTAATCAAAACAAATAAATGAGTGCTTATTGTTGAAAATATTACGTATATATTCGATAAAACTAAAGTAATAGTAATAGAAAGCTGCAAAGTTAATGACTAATTCGCAAATATTCAGTTCAAGCATTCAATTTCTGTTTCAATTTAAATAAATTATTATATAGTTTCAATAATATTAATAACGCTTAATTAATTAAAAATAAACACATATTTTTATAATCGAATCGTATATTTTTAATTATATTTAATAAATAAACATAATAATAATTTATAATTTACAGTTTATAATTTATACTACTTTACGTAAAACTTAAATTTTAAATTAGGTACAGTCTGTGGACATATTACATCTGTCCGAACAAATTTAAAAATTTTGGAAATATGGCATCGAGCGGGGGTCCCACTTTTATAGGGCGCATCGCTGTCTTACGCATTTTGCATTGTATATGGTTGACTGCCGTGTTCGGCCGGTGTTTCAACTATAAACAATTCGAAATACATAAGATATCGATGCGTCCTACGAAACTGGTACTTTCGCTTGTTGCCACATGTCCGAAATTTTCAAATTTGTTCGGACAGATGTAATGTCCACAGACTGTACATTTAATTAGGATTTTAGTTTTCGTTAGTTTTTTTTATTACGCAAGTATTTTTTTTCATTTGCATTAATTTTTTTATTTCCTGGTCCAATTTCTTTTTTCTTTTTTCTTTATTTACTTTTTGTTTTTGTTTTTTCATTGCTTCTCTTTTTATTTTTCTTTCTTCATCTTCTCTTCGTCTACTTTCTTTTACTTCATCTAGTTTTATAGATGGTTCTGCTATTCCTCAGCTGTGAGAACATGAGAATCTATCTTCTTTTTTTGCTTACTTGATCTTATTTCTTAAGGAAAAGGCTAAATTTCTTTTAACATATTTCTAATATTTTCCTCTGGTTTATTTTCACTGATGGTTACATCATGTACAATACTTTTAAAGCAAGTATTATTAGTTACACTATTGATACTGAGATCAATGGAATTGTCGTTCATAGCAGAGATATCACATGAAATTTCATCACAAGATATACTTCCTTCGTGTAGATCAATACCACTTTCATCAATCATCTATCAGTCTAAGTTTAAGCATCTCAAGTAGTGTTGCACAATGTTTTTCTTATTTTTTTCATAAAAGCTCACAATTTTGTACCAGCAATTATTGCATTCTTTTTTTTATAATTTTTCGAATATTATTTGACTTTGGTACGTAAAGTAGTGCTTTGTGTTACTTTTTGTGAATTGTTACATAATTTCGGGCTATAAGGGATAAAAGCTTTGTTCCGCAATATCTATATGATCCCGCAACCGGAGCTGCTTCAATTTTTGTTTAAATTCATGTTTTTTGTTCACTTTAAAATGGTATTAGTTTGGTACTCCTACTTTTAGGGTACTTTCACATATTGGGTGGCCGGTCTCCTTTTTATATAAAAAATTTGCAATACATCAGACTTGAAAAAAGAGTATTTAATCAACGTAGAGGTGAAAATAAATATATAGACTCTATCTACTTGGTACATAGTTACTGCTTTTCTGCTACCTTTAAATTGTACTCTAAACGACTTTAAAACTTTCATAATGACTGCTGCAGCAATCGGCATATATAGGAGAATGTAACTGCTTTTCTCCCTCGTGAATCCGAGGGAAGACGCTATCCCTCTTCCGCTGAACTTGGTCAACGAGACATTATAAAAGGGTGCGAGAATGAGATATAGCTGAGACTGTATGTAGTATTCCCGCAATGTAAATAAATTCAGTATATGGGCTGATGCATTTGTCGTCGCTTACGACTTTACAATGGAAATGATACGATTTTCTTTCCGTTTAATTAACCTTTAACTGCACTTCTTATGCGATATAAAAAAAGCATCACGAGGTTAATTAAAAAGAGAAACTTGGAATTAAGTTCCGTTAATGAGAAAGCATGTACAATACAACTTATTCTGCAATTACAATTCATTGCCGCTTCACTGTAATAAAATTCATTTAATTATTTAATTGTGATCTTTCAATTGTTTCTTGAAATTGTGTTAAAAAATATGTATTAACGATTATTTAAAACATAGATTAAAATAATTTTATTAATAACTGTATCTAAAAAAGTAAATATACGCAATATTAAAAATTACTACAACGTTGATTCTTCATTAGTTCTTGAAAAATTAAATAGTTTAAGTACTAAAATATTGAAAAAAGAAAAACATATGTTTACATTATTTTATATGTGACATAAGTGTATATTTTTATATAGACAAACAATTTTACAAAAAACTTATAACGAAGGTATAAGTAAATCAAATATTTAATTCCAAAACTGTATCTTTTAAAAATAATTTAATAAAGAGCCACATTCGCAACGTACCACCTGCAGCCCTTTTCAATTTATTGGAATCGCACATGTCAAATAAAACGATGTTGCCACTTTCATGCTGTTAACAGATAAACATTTAAAGTCGTTATGTTTATTATCCTTCTCCCGCGATCGGACGGTATCTAAAATATTCTCCATGAAAATGCTATATTTTTACACGACTCGCAATATATTCATAAAAATATATACTTAATCATTTCCACTTTCTTAGCTTAAATCACCAACACAAAATATTAAAAGTTTCTAATTCATCGACGATGCTGGAAAGAATGAAAACGTTTGCCTATTAAAAAAATGTACTCCGTTTAACTTCCAGGTGCACCTCTAATTACAGCTTCACGGTCATTATTTCTAGACGTTTAACGATGTCGTCTGCTCCTCCAATTACTTACACGACTTCAATCGTTAAAATTTTTATTCTCTTACTCATAATAATGTTGTATAATCCAAGCGCAAGCAGGAAATTTTTTAATTTTTGTGATAATATCGATTAAAATTGTGAATGCTATTTTTTATAAGATTCTTTGATACACATTTCTCTAATAAATATTGCTTTTAATTTGCGATGAAAAAATTCCTTCATGATAATATATTCCTTTCGGCACAATACATGTTTACATCATAACTTCATGATAGTGAAAATAAAATTCAAGATAGCTTTGCAGACACAGGTTTTGAAGATCAGAAAGTCAATATATACTGTTTTTGAAAAATGTATGTGTGCGTATCCGTATTTTCTTTTTTTTTTGTTGAGCATTTGAAGTTTTATATAGTATAGCATTTGAATTACATAATATGATTTAATATACATTCGGCAACAAAATTATTGTCACAACTTATTTTCTGTAAAAATTGCCAAACTTCAAAAGGTCGTAGCATAGTGAAAAATCATCGTAGCCCTATCGAATTTATTTTAAATTAAAACATAAGATCTCAGATTTACGAATCCAAGGTATATTTTTTACATTTGAGGCACCTGTGGAGTAAGTGACCTTGAAATTCAAAGTCATCTCTTGAGACTTAAATATTTGCAAAAATTGTCAATTGACACGTGCTTAGATTTTTATTTTTCCAAATTCTAATCTCCGAAAATTAAAGTTCAATTCTTCCTCTGTAATTTTAAAAAAGATCATTTCTCTACAATTTTTCAACGCCACTCCACAGTATTTAAAAAAAAAAACTGAAAGTTACTTTTTTTGGGGTAGGCTGGGCAGTATTCGTATTTGAAACAAACGCAGTTTATGAGTTCATGGACTATTGTATCATATTTTCTCTTTTTTACTACTAACATTATCATTACCCTATGCTCACCGCGAGGAGGTTGCTAGTTGGATTTGCGCGTCATATTGACCTTGAAAAGAGCCAATGGTCCATATGTTTTTGTGTGTGTGTGTGTGTGTGTACTAGCGCGCTTTTTAGCTGTCTCGCCTTCTGATGATTTCTTGCAGTCTTTCTGGCATACTTATACTATTTCTGATGAAATCTTGCGGTATCTCATTCCAAATTAGTCGTAGCTCTTCTTGAAGTTGATAGAGATTATATTTTTTGTTAGAGCCCAGTTACTTCTAAAAACCATGATTTTCAGTTTTTTTTAAATGCTATGAAATGCAGAACTTAAAAAAAAAACAAATTATCTATATGCTCGTCTCAATTGGCAAACTTTGCAAATATTTGAATTTCAAGGTCACTTACTTGATAGGTGCCTCAAATGAAAAAATAAACCTTGTAATCATTAAGCTGAGATGTTATGCTTCAATTTAAAAAAAATTCGATAGGGCTATAATGATTTTTAGTTCTGCTACGACCTTCCGAAGCTTTGAAATTTTTAGAGTAAAATAAGTTGTTACCATAATTTTGTTGCCGAGTGCATATAGGTACATAGATACATATTTAAGGGTACATTTTTATACTTCGAGATTACAATCTTTAAGGAATTTACATATCTATACATGCTGGAATAGTGGGTACAGCAATTAAAATTTCAATATTTGACGGTAGTTCGAGTTCGATGTTTTTGAGTTTTTTCATCAATTTATTTCTTTGGGCATTGTACAGTTTACATTTAACGTGATTATTAGGATTTATGATTTAAAGTTCATTATATTTTTGCTTAATATTACTAGTGCTATGTCAAGAGCAATAGACAATGATGTGTTTTTGGCTGTGACTATGAATCCTTGTTTGTCAATGGTATTTTTCATAATAATATTCAGCTCCGGATATATGCATACTGCTCCAGTAGACTTAGAATTTACAGATTTACTACCGTATAAAAGGACTTAACCCTTTAACGTCAAAACAGCGACTTTTTGGAATGCTATGTTTGATAGCATATTTAAATAAGAAACCGATTGAATTAAATGATGAAATTTCGTACCCTACTATTTTCAAGGGTGCTCTTTCATAATCCGGCGGAAAAATTTTGAAATTTTCCGATTTTCCATGAGAATTTTCCGTTTTAAGTAAAAAAAACACGTTTTCTTCGACGATATTTTTATTTTAATCGAATTTTTCTACTCGAATCAGTAAGTCAATCTAGTTGAATTGTTTCAAAATTTTGGTTTTTTGTCTAAGCTTTCAAATTATACCCATAGGTTTGGAAATTAAACATGAAAAAATTTTTGAAAATTTTGAAAATTTGATAAATTTTTAAAGTTGTCAAATATTTTGAAAAAATTCTGTCTTATTTTTTGATCAATTCTGAGAAGTTTTTGTTCAGTAACATTTTTTCCTAAAGT